>SNQJ01S0031673.1:58196-68659 GCA_010110895.2 Picea sitchensis
TAACATTTCTTCAACCATGCGCTCAATTTCACTCTATTGGGCATAAGGGTATCTGTATGGCCTGATGTTAGGAGGAACACTCCCAGGAATTAGGTGAATATCATGATCATGATTTCGAGTGGGTGGAAGACCTTTGGGAATATATTCAAATACTTTGGAATGCTCATCAATGATCCCTTGGAGATCTAGAGGAATAGATGTCTTAGATGTTTGAACATCTAGTGAGCATAGTTGTGCAATAACACCTTGATGCCCCTTTTTCAATAATTTTGTCATGTCATTAGAGCTTATCACCTTACCAGGTTTCCCTGTGATACCTCTTAGCTCAATTTGTTTTCCTTCCAATGAAAATTTCATGAAAAGTTCTTGAAAATTAAAAGCCATTGTTCCTAATGATTGTAACCATTGGATTCGTAGTACAACATCAACACCACTCATGGGTATATAAATCATTGGAATATTCATTACATATTCCCCCATAGTAAGATTGATTTTATTTCATTTTCCTGAGAAATTGATACTTCCTCCATCTAAAATCATTACTTGAAACTCTGGTACTGGATATACAAAGCAATTGAGATCTTTGGCTAATTTATAGTGAATACAATTATGATTACTGCCAGAATCAATTAGGACTTTTACCTTTTTATTTTTGATATATCCTTTGATCTTGAGGGTTTGAGGAGTGTTAATTCCAACCAATGCATTACACGATATCGTAGGAGTCAACTCTTCAGACGAAATTGATTCTATGTTTTCATCTTGAGATGGTTCTTGTTCATGTTCTTGTTCTTCTTCCTCTTCACAATCTATGTAGAATAACTTCTTCTCACCACACTTATGTCCCTTACTGTACTTGCTGTCAAAATCAAAGCATAAACCTTTTTCTTTTCTTTCCTCCAATTGTTGGGGTGTCAACCTTGTAGGTTGAGGTGTTGTAGAAAAAGGAGCATTATTCTCTCTATAGATGTTAGGATTGGTCCTTCTAGTAGCCATAGCCATATTTTCACTTTCAACATTTCTTGCCACCCTAAATGCATTCTCCAATGATTTGGGTTCCCAAAGGCGAACCTCATGTTCAATATTATCTCTTAAAATTCCTATGAATACATCAATCAAGTGCTTATCTAGAATATTTGTTATCCTTATATTCAATCTTTGGAAGTTCTCAATGTGCTCTTTAACTGAACCCTTTTGTTTGAGATTTATCAATTGGCTAAAGAAGGTATTGCTCCTTGTATCCTCATAGTATTCTATCATTTCTTCCGTGAAAATTATCCAAGTGAGGAGTGATTTGCGATAACAAAGCCATATATACCATAAAAATTGATTGGGTTCTAAATATAAAGAAGCAATTTGTACCTTTTGTGTATGTGGCACATTATGTAGATCAAAGAATTGCTCCATCTAAAGTATCCATGTGATAGGTTCCTTGCCATCAAACTTACTCATATCGATCTTAGGAACGTGGTTGGTCTTCAACCCAAAGTTACAGTTTCTCCATTCTTGATTCACCTTCCTTGTGTCCTCATCATGAATTTCATGGGATACATTTTCACTTGCAGGTGTCCTCTCTATTACGAAATTTTTCAATCGTTCCATGATCGCCTCTTTTAAACCATCCATCTTAGTATGTATTGCCTCCAACTTAGCTTCCATCTCTTTTAGTTCATATTTTGTTACTGTCTTCTTTTGTAAATCATTTATGTCCCTACGCATTTATTCACCTTCATCAAGAGTCCAATTAGGATTTTTTAGAGGCTTATTTGGTGTAGAATTTCCCTTTTTGGGTGGCACATTGGCCAAGTATCACTTCTGAACCTTGATTTTAAGGTGGTTATGCTAGACAATCTTTCTTCTATTGTATCTCCAATGTTTTATCCCTTCTGGGTATTAAACTTATATTTTTTATAGTTCTATGATTTTTCTTATCTCCAATGCCATAGTTGTGATCAAAATTGGATGTGGCAAGTAGAATTTATGGTAACTTCCACACAACTTTCTTCTTTTTGGCCTTTCCAGGAGATCTCACTTGTATAGCGTGCCCCACCGGTCATCGAGAACTTCGTCCGATTCGGCCATTCGAGGGTCGATTCCTGGCATCTCTTCAAACAAAGCATAAAAATTTTCTGAAATCAGACGAATGATGATCGAAAATGGTTATGGATTCCTACAAACAAATTATGATATGAGTACAATCGCCAGTTAAGAGAATGACAAGAACCTTTAGACACTTGAAATATTCTGTACTTTTGGCAGCTTATGATAGGTGTGAAAAAGTTGTTTAGCTACCAAATGTTTTAAGTTTCGGTAGCTATCAGGTATAAAATTTTGACCTTTACCTACTGAAAATCATATTTTCTTCCACAATTAAAACATGAACCAAATTCATGAAATCCCGGATTATGCCACTCTAAAAACTCAAAAAACTCATGTGCATACATAATAATTCAAAACTTATCATGTGACAATATCTGACACTAACAATTTATATGGATGTCAGTTTGAAGCATCAGATATACCACTGGAAAATTTCTCCTGAGCACCTTACCATGAAAGCACCAACAACTTGATCATAAAATTTGCAAAATAGATAACTGGAAAAATGGATGACCTATATTATAAGACCCTAACAATGGGGATACCCCTCTCACACAGGGGTTAAAAAAAAGGTCACATGCAAGATAGAGATGAATATTTCCCCTCGAAATCTTAACCCATGTACTGGAAAGATCCTATATTGGGGGTTATTCTTGAGGATCAGTTATTTTCAATTGGTATCAAATCTTTGTGAATTCTGAATCCGTTCAGGGTCCTCTGAAGTTTTCTAGTCCACTTGTCTTTAGTTCTCTTGAAGAATTTCAGACTTGTTATCCTGCCCATATGTTCCTTCTCGACTATCAATTGACCCCACCTGAAGGCTAACTATGATTTGGTAACCTTAGTGGCACATATTTGTAGGGTTGATACACAAGGTGACAGTGAAGGGGATTCTCCATTGTAATTGGATTAGATGTTGGTCAAACTCACTTGGGCTCTTTGGAGAGTACACCCATGGGTAAACCTATGTGGGAACTTGCACCAAGGCATAATTCTGTTAAGAAGATCTCCAATGTAACAGATCCACCCGTTCTATCCTATCCCCTTCCTATATTGATCTCGCGATGTTGGATTTCATCACCAACTAGCAGTTTCATTTTGGGAAGGTTTGTTTGATTTTTTTCTTCTTAGATTTGTATCATGTGCTATTTGTTTTCCTTAGTGGACCTTAAGTCGAGTCAATGTAAATGGTGTCAACTCCTGGGAGTACCAACGGAGGAACCCCTTTTCCTGGGGAGCCTTTCGCTTTTTCGCTTTTCCTTCTTTTAGAAACGTTGGTCCTCCTTGCATTGCTACACTGAGTCTTCAGGGACTCACCATCCGATTACTGGTTTGGTTGTTCCCTAGTGCTTTGGATGCACCTCGTGCCTTATATGTAAGAACACCACCCACACATCAACCTCATGTCGACCTTTTTTCTTCTTCACCCGTTAGGTCTCCTTCCCTTTCTCCTTCTTCACGTAGTGAAATCTCTAAAGCGAGTAGCTAGATTGATAAGAAGAAGAAGAAAGGGAAAGGGAAGAAGAAGAAGAACCAGAAAGGGACCAAGCCTCCAACCACATCATATCATGTTGGAGCTAAGAAAAAAATTACGGTTAATCATATTGGGAGTGTTGATAAAGTCGACATGTCTAAAACGAAGAATCCTAATCCCAAATTCCTTTGCAGGATTTGTAAGGGTAACCATTTCTGAGGAATTTCCTTGGTCTCCCCAAGGTCTTAGAAATTTGGTCTTCCACATCATCAGCCCCTGCAGGACATGTTGGTGACACCCCATCAGCTAATGACATTAAGGTTGGTAAGAAGAAGATAACTTTCAAATTTCCTTTCTTGTTGTGTGAAGGTGATCATCACTCTCACATTTTCCCTCATATGGACGAGGCTTATTATATTTTGTAAAAGCTTCAAATTCCAACTAGCTATCGTAATATTTCTTCCAAAGTTTCATTAGTTGATGGATTGGTCAATCTAGTTCAATCGCCAGTCAGTCTGGTTGATCATGTGATCAATATGGTTTCATCCCCGGTTCAACTACAAACCCAAGTAGTTGATCCAGTTCCATCATTGATCAACCCCACTCTTCATTTGAATAGTGAAACCCGAGTGGTCGATCCAATTCCAACATTGATTGATCCCACTCCTCCCTTAAAGAGTGCAACCAAATTGATCGATCCAGTTCCATCATCGATTGATACAACTCCTCCCTTGAAGAGTTCAACCCAAGTGATTGATCTAGTTCTGTCATCGATCGATCCCACTCCTCCCTTGAAGAGTGAAACCAAAGTGGTCGATCCAGTTCCATCATCGGTCGATCCCACTCCTAAATAAAAGAGTGATGATGTCGCTCAGGTATACCTTGTTAATATTGATCCACCTGGACAAGGGGGCACTCTTCCCATCCTAATGGCACCCCCTTCAAGCAATCAAATGATTTCTATTAATTGGAATAATTTGAGAAAACGTCATCATCCCTCTTACATGCCTTTACAAATCACCATACAAGCTTGTGATAGGAATATTCCTAACACTTTAATAGATCAAGGTGTCTTTGTTATCATCTTATCCATGAATTCTTGGCAATATTTTGGTTCCCTGCAGCTTGCGCCCGTGACTCAGAATATGTTGACCTTTGATAGAAGAATTAGTCAAACTTTAGAGATCCTTCCTCAGTTTCTAGTTAATTTGGGAGGAAAAATGGCCTACATGGATGTGATGGAAGTTCATGACCCCGTGGACTTTAACCTACTCCTTGGGTGATACTATGTCTACATTATGAGATATTTTGTGTCCACTCTCTTTCAAGTGATATGTTTCCCTCACAATAGAGACATAGTAATGATAAACCAACTTTCAGTCATTTACCCTCATTTGAAGGTCAACCATCCACCTTCCCTCAATGGTCCATACATGCCAGCGATATCCGCCCTACCAAAGGTCAATTATGTAATGACCTGCCCCATGCGTTCAACCCTGCATGAGAGGGAATACCTCCCTTCTACTGACTTATATCCGGTATTTGACATGGTCATCTCTTCGATGGGGATATTGGAGCCAGATCTTTGTACCTTTATCAAGGTCATCAACATGTATTCCTTCCAGAGTGATTTTATTCCATCTAGAAAAGAACTCATGGAAGCCATGGCTGACATTTTTACCTTGACATGTGTTTATTCCAGAGTGTTATCCTCTTGGAAGCCTTGAATAAGGAGAAGCTATGAGCATAGCTTTTCTCTCTATAGAAAGCTAGTTAAAAAATGAAATAGAAATATGGGGATTAAACCCAGAGCCACGAGCATAGTTTTTCTTCTCTGTGGCAAGCTCTTTAAAAAATGAAAAATACATCTTGAGCATAGTTTTTATTCTCTGTGGAAATATCATTAAAAAATGAAACACATGTCACGAGCATAGTTTTCCTCTTTGTAGCAATCTCGTTAAAAATTGAAATAGGAATCTGGGGATTGAACCCGGAGCCATGAGCATAGTTTTTCTTCTTTGTTGCAAGCTCGTTAAAAAATGAAATAGAGGTCTTGAGCGTAGCTATTTTACCGTGTCAAACTCATTAAAAAATGAAACAGTCACCAATCCTAACAAGTCCATTCTTTCACTAGATCTTGTAGATATCGAGTCGTGTCTTTATTGAGATCTCATAGATGTCGAGTCGAGTCTTTCATTAGGTATCGTATTTGAACCTTCCTTTCATCCATCCTTATCCTTTTTCTCCATCTAGTACATAAATTGGTGACAACCTCAAAGCCGACGAATGTAATGAAGCTGGGGGGGCATGTCGCCAGCATTTGATTGTCAAGAGATAAGCCAATAGATTTTCAAGTTGGAGGAAGAGTACCAACCATCCATGGGTATCCCTACCTTTAGAAATTACCTTGGTAATTTACAATAATAATTTTAATTTTGTTTCAATCTTGTCTAAAAATGAAACCAATATCGAGCTTAGTCTTTGTTCTTTCTCGTGCTCGTAAATACATCAGAATGTTAACGAGCAAAAAATAACCTTTAGACACTTGAAACATCGAGAACTCCGTCCGATTTGGTCGTGCATCAAAAGGATAATGATCATTTTATAGGCATAATCTAGGGTTATAATCACTTGATTGGACAAGGGAGAAACAAAGCATAAAAAAATTCTGAAATCGGACGAATGATGATCGAAAGTGGTTATAGCTGCCTACAAACAAATTACTATATGAGTACAATCGCCAGTTAGGAGAGTGACAAGAACCTTTAGACACTTGAAATATTATGCACTTTTGGCAGCTTATGATAGGTGTGAAAAAGTTGTTTAGCTACCGAATGTTTTAACTTTCAGTAGCTATGAGGTATAAAATTTTGACCTTTACCTACCGAAAATCATATTTTCTTCCTCAATTAAAACATGAACCAAATTCATGAAATCCCCGATTATGCCACTCTAGAAAATATAAAAACTCATGTGGATACATCATAATTCAAAACTTATCATGTGACAATATCTGACTCTAAATTTTAATATGGATGTCGGTTTGAAGCATCAGATATACCACTGGAAAATTTCTACTGAGCACCTTACCATGAAAGCACCTGCAACTTGATCATAAAATTTGCAAAATAGATAACTGGAAAAATTGATGACCTACATTATAGGACCCTAACAACGGGGATACCCCTCTCACACAGGGGTTAAACACACGGTCGCATGCAGGATAGAGACGAATATTTCCCCTCCAAATCTTAACCCATTTACTGGAAAGATCGTATATTGGGGGTTATTATTGAGGATCGATTATTTTCATTTGGTATCAAATCTTTGTGAATTCTGAATCCCTTCAGGGTCCTCTGAAGTTTTGTGGTCCACTTGTCCTCAGTTCTCTTGAAGAATTTTGGACTTGTTATCCTCCCCATATGTTCCTTCTCGACTGTTGATTGAACCCACCTGAAGCCTGAATGTGAGTTGGTAACTTTAGTAGCACATATCTGTAGGGTGTATACACAAGGTGACAGTGAAGGGGATTCTTTGTTGTACCTAGATCATATGTTGTTCAAAGTCACTTGGGCTCCTTAGAGAGTACACCCATGGGTAAAACTATGTGGGAACTTGCACCAAGGCATAATTCTGTTAAGAAGATCACCAATGTAACAGATCCACTTGCTCTATCCTATCCCCTTCCTATATTGATCTCTTGATGTTGGATTTCATCACCAACTAGCGGTTTCATTTTGGGAAGGTTTGTTTGATTGTTTTCTTCTTAGATTTGTAGGATGTTCTATTTGTTTTCCTTAGAGTTCCTTAGGTCGAGTCAGTGTAAATGGTGTCAACTCCTGGGAGTACCAACGGAGGAACCCCTTTTCCTGGGGAACCTTTCTCTTTTCCTTCTTTTGGAAATGTTGGTCCTCCTTGCATTGCCACACTAAGTCTTCAGGGACTCACAATCGGATTACTGGTTTGGTTTTTCCCCAGTGCTTCGGATGCACCTAGTGCCTTAGATGTAAGAACACCACCCACACATCAACCTCATGTCGACCTTTCTTCTTCTTCACCCATCAGGCCTCCTTCCCTTTCTCCTTCTTCACCTAGTGAAAGCTCTAAAGCGAGTAGCCAGATTGATAAGAAGAAGAAGAACCAGAAAGGGACCAAGCCTCCAACCACATTAGATCATGTTGGATCTAAGAAAACAACTATGGTTAATCGTATTGGGAGTGTTGATAAAGTTGACAAGTCCAAAATGAAGAATCCTAATACCAAATTCCTTTGTAGGATTTGTAAGGGTAACCATTTATGAGGGATTTCCTTGGTCTCCCCAAGGTCTTAGAAATTTGGTATTCCACGTCATCAGCCCCTGTAGGACATGTAGGTGACACCCCGTCAGCTAATGACATTAAGGTTGGTAAGAAGAAGATAACTTTCAAATTTCCTTTCTTGTTATGTGAAGGTGATCATCACTCTCACATTTTCCCACATATGGACGAGGCTTATTATATTTTGTAAAACCTTCAAATCCCAATCGGTTATCGTAATATTTCTTCCAAACTTTCATTAGTTAATGGATTGGTCAATCTAGTTCAATCACCAGTCAGTCTGGTTGATCAGGTGATCAATATGGTTTCATCACCAGTTCAACCATAATCCCAAGTAGTTGATCCAGTTCTGTCATCGATCAACCCCACTCTTCATTTGAATAGTGAAACCCGAGTGGTCAATCTGATTCAGACATCGATTGATCCCACTCCTCCCTTAAAGAGTGTAACCAAAGTGGTCGATCCAGTTCCATCATCGATCGATACAACTCCTCCCTTGAATAGTTCAACCCAAGTGATCTATCTAGTTCAATCATCGATCGATCCCACTCCTCCCTTGAAGAGTGAAACCAAAGTGGCCAATCCAGTTCTTTCATCGATTGATCCCACTCCTAAATCAAAGAGTGATGATGTCACTCAGGTATACCTTGTTAATACTGATTCACTTGGACAAGGGGGCACTCTTCCCATCCTGATGGCACCCCCTTCAAGCAATCAAATGATTTCTATTAATTGGAATAATTTGACAAAACCTCATCTTCCCTCTTACATGCCTTTCTAAATCACCATACAAGCTTGTGATAGGAATGTTCCTAACACTTTAATAGATGAAGGTGCCTCTGTTAGCATCTTATCCATGAATTCTTGGCAATATTTTGGTTCCCCGCATCTTGCGCCCGTGACTCAGAATATGTTAACTTTTGATAGAAGAACTAGTCAAACTTTAGGGATCCTTCCTCAGTTTCCAGTTAATTTGGGAGGAAAAATGGTCTACGTCGATGTGATGGAAGTTCACGAACCCTTGGACTTTAACCTACTCCTTGGGCGAGACTATGTCTGCGTTATGAGATATTTTGTGTTCGTTCTCTTTCAAGTGATATGTTTCCCTCACAATAGAAACATAGTAATGATAAACCAACTTTCATTCATTTACCCTCATCTAATGGTAAACCATCCACCTTCCCTCAACGGTCCATACATGCCAGCGATCTCCCCCCTGTCGCAGGTCAATTATCTAATGACCTGCCCCATGAGTTCAACCCTGCATGAGAGGGAATCCCTCCCTTCTCCTAACTTATATCAGGTATTTGACATGGTCATCTCTTCGATGGGGATATTGGAGCTAGATCTTTGTACCTTTATCAAGGTCGTCAACATGTATTCCTTCCAGAGTGATTTTACTCCATCTAAAAAAGAACTCATGGAAGCTATGGCTCATGTTTTTATGTTGACATGTGTTTCTTCCAGAGTGTTATCCTCTTGGAATCCTTGATTAAGGAGAAGCTATGAGCATAGTTTTCCTCTCTGTAGCAAGCTTGTTAAAAAATTAATAGAAATCTGGGGATTAAACCTAGAGCCATGAGCATAGTTTTTCTTCTTTGTGGCAAGCTCTTTAAAAAATGAAAAATAAGTCTTGAGCATAGTTTTTATTCTCTATGGAAATATCATTAAAAAATGAAACATATGTCATGAGCATAGTTTTCCTCTTTGTAGAAAGCTCGTTAAAATATTAAATAGGAATCTGTGGATTGAACCTGGAGCCATGAGCATAGTTTTTCTTCTCTGTTGCATGCTCATTAAAAAATGAAATAGAGATCTTGAGCGTAGCTATTTTACCGTGTCAAACTCATTAAAAAATGAAACAGTCACCAATCCTAACAAGTCTACTCTTTCACTAGATCTCGTAGATATCGAGTCAAATCTTTTGTGAGATCTCATAGATGTCGAGTCGAGTCTTTCATTAGGTCTCGTACTTGAACCTTCCTTTCATCCATCCTTATACTTTTTCTCCATCTAGTACATAAATTGGTGACAACCTCAAAGTCGACGAATGTAATGAAGTTGGGGGGGTATGTCTCCATCATTTGATTGTCATTATGGAGATAAGCCAATAGATTTTCAAGTTGGGGGAAGAGTACCAACCATCCATGGGTATCCCTACCTTTAGAAATTACGTTGGGAATTTACAATAATACGTTTAATTTTGTTTCAATCTTGTCTAAAAATGAAACCAATATTGAGCTTAGTATTTGTTCTTTCTTGTGCTCATAAATACATCAGAATGTGAACAAGCAAAAAATAACCTTTAGACACTTGAAACATCGAGAACTTCGTTCGATTTGGTCATGCATCAGAAGGATAATGATCGTTTTATAGGCACATTCTAGGGTTATAATCACTTGATTGGACAAGGGAGAAACAAAGCATAAAGTGTTAAGAACCAAACATCAATATAGCATAGAAAAACCTCAGGAAAAGTACTCAACGCCTTGAAAAAGAGATAATTTCATATAATAATCCTCTTCGAGGGGGCAACCTCCTTTTACCCCACTTAAATGTTCAAGTACAAGATG
>SNQJ01S0031673.1:78695-93090 GCA_010110895.2 Picea sitchensis
GATGTCGATTTGAAGCATCAGATATACCACTGGAAAATTTCTCCTGAGAACCTTACCATGAAATCACCTGCAACTTGATCATAAAATTTGCAAAATAGATAACTGGAAAAATGGATGACCTATATTATAAGACCCTAACAACGGGGATACCTCTCTCACACAGGGGTTAAACACAACGTCGCATGCGGGATAGAGACGAATATTTCCCCTCCAAATCTTAACCCATTTACTGGAAAGATCGTATATTGGGGGTTATTCTTAAGGATCAATTATTTTCATTTGGTATCAATTCTTTATGAATTTTGAATCCGTTCAGGGTCCTCTGAAGTTTTCTAGTCCACTTGTCCTCAGTTCTCTTGAAGAATTTCAGACTTGTTATCCTGCCCATATGTTCCTTCCCGACTGTTGATTGAATCCACCGGAAGCCTGAATGTCAGTTGATAACTTTAGTGGCACATATCTGTAGAGTTGATACACAAGGTGACAGTGAAGGGGATTCTCTGTTGTACCAACATAAGATGTTGTTCAAACTCACTTGGGCTCCTTAGAGAGTACACCCATGGGTAAACCTATGTGGGAAATTGCACCAAGGCATAATTCTGTTAAGAAGATCACCAATGTAACAGATCCACTTGCTCTATCCTATCCCCTTCTTATATTGATCTCGCGATGTTGGATTTCATCACCAACTAGCGGTTTCATTTTGGGAAGGTTTGTTTGATTGTTTTCTTCTTAGATTTGTAGCATGTGATATTTGTTTTCCTTAGTGGACCTTAGGCCGAGTCAGTGTAAATCGTGTCAACTCTTGGGAGTACCAATGGAGGAACCCCTTTTCCTCGGGAACCTTTCACTTTTCCTTCTTTTGGAAACGTTGGTCCTCCTTGCATTGCCACACTGAGTCTTCAAGGACTCACAATCGGATTATTGGTTTCGTTGTTCCCCAGTGCTTCATATGCACCTAGTGCCTTAGATGTAAGAACACCACCCAAACATCAACCTCATGTTGACCTTTCTTCTTCTTCACCTGTCAGGTCTCCTTCCCTTTCTCCTTCTTCACCTAGTAAAAGATCTAAAGCGAGTAGCCAAATTGATAAGAAGAAGAAGAAAGGGAAAGAGAAGAAGAAGAAGAACCAGAAAGGGACCAAGCCTCCAACCACATCAGATCATGTTCGATCTAAGAAAACAACTACGGTTAATTGTATTGGGAGTTTTGATAAAGTCGACAAGTCCAAAACAAAGAATCCTAATCCCAAATTCCTTTGCAGGATTTGTAAGGGTAACCATTTCTGAGGGATTTCCTTGGTCTCCCCAAGGTCTTAGAAATTTGGTCTTCCACATCATCAGCCCTTGCAAGACATGTTGGTGACACACCGTCAGATAATGAGATTAAGGTTGGTAAGAAGAAGATAACTTTCAAATTTCCTTTCTTGTTATGTGAAGGTGATCATCACTCTCATATTTTCCCTCATATGGACGAGGCTTATTATATTTTGTAAAAGCTTCAAATTCCAACTGATTATCGTAATATTTCTTCCAAACTTTCATTAGTTGATGGATTGGTCAATCTGGTTCAATCGCCAATCATTCTGGTTTATCAGGTCATCAATATGGTTTCATCCCCGGTTCAACCACAATCCGAAGTAGTTGATCCAGTTCCATCATCAATCAACCCCACTCTTCATTTGAACAGTGAAACCCGAGTGGTCGATCCGGTTCCAACATCGATTGATCCCACTCCTCCCTTAAAGAGTGCAACCAAAAAGGTCGATCCAGTTCCATCATCGATCGATAAAATTCCTCCCTTGAAGAGTTCAACCCAAGTGATTGATCTAGTTCTGTCATCGATCAATCCCACTCCTCCCTTGAAGAGTGAAACCAAAGTGGTCAATCCAGTTCTTTCATCGGTCGATCCCACTCCTAAATCAAAGAGTGATGATGTCACTCAGGTATACCTTGTTAATACTGATTCACCTGGACAAGGGGTCACTCTTCCCATACTGATGGCACCCCCTTCAAGCAATCAAATGATTTCTATTAATTGGAATAATTTGACAAAACCTCATCTTCCCTCTTACATGCCTTTCCAAATCACCATACAGGCTTGTGATAGGAATGTTCCTAACACTTTAATAGATGAAGGTGCCTCTATTAGCATCTTATCCATGAATTCTTGGCAATACTTTGGTTCCCAGCAGCTTGCGCCCGTGACTCAGAATATGTTGACCTTTGATAGAAGAACTAGTCAAACTTTAGGGATCCTTCCTCATTTTCCAGTTAATTTGGGAGGAAAAATGGTCTACGTCGATGTGATGGAAGTTCATGACCCCTTGGACTTTAACCTACTCCTTGGGCGAGACTATATCTATGTTATGAGAGATTTTGTGTCCACTCTCTTTCAAGTGATATGTTTCCCTCACAATAGAAACATAGTGATGATAAACCAACTTTCATTCATTTAACCTCATCTGATGGTCAACCATCCACCTTCACTCAATGGTCCATACATGCCAGCGATGTCCGCCCTGCCGCAGGTCAATTATATAATGACTTGCCCCATGCGTTCAACCCTGCATGAGAGGGAATCCCTCATTTCTCCTGACTTATATCAGGTATTTGACATGGTCATATCTACGATGGGGATATTGGAGCCAGATCTTTGTACCTTTATCAAGGTCGTCAACATGTATTCCTTCCAGAGTGATTTTATTCCATCTAGAAAAGAACTCATGGAAGCCATGGCTGACATTTTTACCTTGACATGTGTTTCTTCCAGAGTGGTATCCTCTTGGAAGCCTTGATTAAGGAGAAGCTATGAGCATAGTTTTTCTCTCTGTAGCAAGCTCATTAAAAAATGAAATAGAAATCTGGGGATTAAACCTAGAGCCATGAGCATAGTTTTTCTTCTTTGTGGCAAGCTCTTTAAAAAATAAAAATAATTCTTGAGCATAGTTTTTATTCTCTGTGGAAATATCATTAAAAAATGAAACACATGTCACGAGCATAGTTTTCCTCTTTGTAGCAAGCTCGTTAAAAAATGAAATAGGAATCTAGGGATTGAACCCGGAGCCATGAGCATAGTTTTTCTTCTCTATTCCAATCTCGTTAAAAAATGAAAAGATGTCTTGAGCATAGCTATTTTACCGTGTCAAACTCGTTAAAAAATGAAACAGTCACCAATCCTAACAAGTCTATTCTTTCACTAGATCTCGTAAATATCGAGTCGAGTCTTTAATGAGATCTCATAGATGTCGAGTCGAGTCTTTCATTAGGTCTCATGTTTGAACCTTCCTTTCATCCATCCTTATCCTTTTTCTCCATCTAGTACATAAATTGGTGACAACCTCAAAGTCGACGAATGTAAAGAAGCTGGGGGGGGCATGTCTCCAGCATTTGATTGTCATTATGGAGATAAGCCAATAGATTTTCAAGTTGGGGGAAGAGTACCAACCATCCATGGGTATCCCTACCTTTAGAAATTATGTTGGGAATTTACAATAATAAGTTTAATTAGCCATAGTTGTTTTCTTAGATCCAATTAATCAACACTCCCAATACAATTAATTGTAGTTGTGCGTAAATTCAACAAACTACAATGTCAAAATTAATTAATTTTGAGTGTTAATTAATTATTTAGTCTTTGTTCTTTCTCGTTCTCGTAAATACATCAGAATGTGAATGAGTAAAATTTTATCAGATTTTCAAAGTCGTAAAGGTTAAACGAAAAAGGAACCCCCTAGAGTCTCCTTTAAGCTCTTTTCAAACTCTCTAAAAATGAAAACTTTGTCGAGTGATCTTGCTTCCTTTAAAACGCATTAAGAGGTTTGAAAGGACACCTTTCGAGTAGTATTTTATCGCTTTTCAGCCTCGAGAGACTAAAATTATGAAAATAGACAACCCTGAAGTTCAAACTCAACTCATTTATTCAGATTTGTTGGAATGTACTAGAGTACCTTGGGATTCATTGACATCATTGGTGATTTCCCTCGCACTTTTTAACGATTTACCTCAACGATCAGTAATCAAGTGGTTTCTACCATGTTCGACATCAAAAAATATATTCACTTGGCTAGATTTGTACCACATCAGGACTAGGATGAAGACCTTGGGTTGAGCGTTCACTCTAATATCTTATTTTCCCAATCTGTGATGTGAGATCATTTGAGCATGTTGATATATATATTGTCACATAGATCCACATTGTATTGGACTATGGCTATTTTTTATCATTTCGTATCTCCACTGTGTATTTTTCATGGCTACGATCAGTTCATGTCATGGAGGTATGGATCTAGATTATATCTCTGGTGGCCATATCCTTAATCAATATTTTTCATGGATCTGCAGTGTATTGGTCAGTGGCCATGCTTTGAGTCATATCGTATTCCGAGCATAGGTATGCCTACCTCAGAAATGGAACATGTACTAATACTCTTTTATGGTTATTTGCAGCTTCTTCCAGGTTCTCCAGCTCCACGCCCTTACATTGAATAATTGTAAAGTGTTTAGTCCATCAATTTCTCTTCTGACCTCACAC
The DNA here is from genome assembly GCA_010110895.2 of Picea sitchensis. Classification (NCBI taxonomy): domain Eukaryota; kingdom Viridiplantae; phylum Streptophyta; class Pinopsida; order Pinales; family Pinaceae; genus Picea; species Picea sitchensis. Next base: position 83,230 of record SNQJ01S0031673.1, read on the forward strand.
TATAGGGGGCATACTGTTACACATCAAATTTCTAGACCTAGGTACCTCTCCTTAAGTGTCACAAGTGTCATAAAATTTTCATATGCACCTTTCTAAGTGTCACATACACCTCGACACCATGAAATAACATATGTCACAATCCCTAATCAATGTGGAGGAGAAATATATTATATGAAGGTCAAAATACTCATGAAAATTAAATTAATTTAGTCTGAGAATCTACCTCACATTTGGTTTCCTATTTTTTAGGGGAGATTGAGGATCTCATGGATGATTGAAATATTTCCTCCTTAAAATCCTTGAGAGATATTTCCTCCCTAAAATACTTAAGAGATATTTTCTCCCTAAATATCTTGGAGATCCCATTTCAGTGGATTTGATGAGTGATCCTCTCAATGGTGTTAAGCCTCCAAATCCTATATAATGAGGGATTTTCCATGGAGAAGAGAAGGAAGATTAGAGGTAACAAATTTATGATCTTGGGAGGAATCTTTTGGATATCAAACTTATGATCTTGGGAGCATCGTGCAAGGGATGGATGAGGAGGACCTGGAGAGGCTGCTACAACTTCATCTATAGATTGTAAGTATCTCTTTAAAGTTCTCATTAATATTACTTGGCATATTCCCTTCAAGGTTGTGTATTGTTGCATATGATTATCAATATTGATAAATGGATTTGATTAGTCTAATTTTGTAGGGTAGAGTAGGAGTTCTTTGTGTTTTTGTTGTCAATTGCATTGTAGGTATCTAGTGGTGTTGAAGAGTTTGGAGATCAAGATAAGATCGGAGGCAGTGAGGACGAACCAAGGAATAAGGTGCATCACACTTTATTCCTTCTCTTTCTCTTTCTGATTAGGTAATTGAATTCACAGGGATGTTAGTGTCCATTTTTATGTTTATGTCTTGGTATTAGGGGTCTAAAATCTAAGAGGATATTCACCTGTCCACAGGGGAATTTTCCTATAAAAAAAGTGTGACATTAGATTAGAGATTTTTGGTATCATTCCCTGGCCCTGAGTTGGTTCGGTATGTTACAATCTAGTATCGGAGTCCAGTTTTCAACACTGAGCCTGAATTCAGCCATATAAGTTATTTTTGAAGAAAAAGTTCTCGAGAATTAAAATTACAAAGTGTCAGGAGGGTGATGAGGGAACACCTTGGTTGTGTTCAAAATATCAGGAGTTGTAGTAGTTTGATAAACCACGAAAACCGTGGTATAGGGCCAAAAATTTTAAATTTGGGTCATTGGATCTATTTGGAAGAAGACAAATCCATCACAACCGTCAAATCTGGAGAACGTGCACAATAGTTAACTGTCAAGTCCTTTAGACTTTGTTACTTCAATGATTTTTTAATTTTTTGTTGAGAAAAGGAGCTGAAGTACAAAGATCTGAAGTCCTAGAATGACTCTCAACCGTAGATCATTAAAGAGGAGGAGAACCGTTGGATTTTGCAAGTGATTTGATGATTCGATGCTCAGGGAATTCGTTTGAGATTTAAAAAAGTAGAATTTCTATGAAGTCTCGAAGTCTGGAACCAATCCAGACCATCCATTATCAGAGCTATGTGTCCACAGATCATCCAGTTAGATATTTCGATGTTTGACAGTTTGGTAGTTTTAAAGTGTGCAGAGGAGAAGAGATCTTCCGAAGTACCTAAGTAACAGAACCCCGAGGTGGTGTGGACCTGATTGGGATTTCAGAAGTCGACAGTTTGGAAGTTCTGAAAATATGTCGAAGAGAAGAAATCAATGAAGTCCCAAAGCTACAGGAATAAATTGTTCGGTAGTCGGTAGTTTGGGAGTTTTGAAAATGTGCATATGAGAAGAGATCTTTAGAAGTGCCTAAATCATAGAAAGTTGGGGTGACATGGACCTGATCGACAGTTCGATAGTTTAGAAGTTTTGAAAAAATGTCGATGAGAAGAAATTGTCGAATTCTCAAAGCATCGGATATGATGTGGCATGATGGCGTCACCTCGGGCGACGTGGACCTACCCTATGTCTACCATGTGTCAATTTTTTTTTTACTTTTGACGGACCCTTAGTATCGATTGGGACCTGACACATTTCACTTGACTGTGGGGCCACGTGTCACGAGACTTCCATCCTATGCAATCTTTCAACCTTCTGGAGTACATTTAGACGAAGTACATATTATCTATATACTCGTAGATCGGATGGTTCTATATTAATATGTGGTTGAGTGGATGGTATGCGCAACCTCAATAAGCCTCTTATTAAATGGCCTTCTCATTATGTGCCTTTTAGGATCTCGACCGTGAATCTTCCTTCTCGACAGACGGTCAGATCTTACTTCGGATCTTCAACTCTCTCGGACTCTGGGCTACTCGAACTATGAAGTAGTTCAATCCCACCAAAGGTTTACCTATTGAATAAGTAATTAGACTGTGGTGACCTCTTGTCATCATTTGTTTAGTAAACCTTACGCTATCCTTCCACTGCGCTTGATCTAATAGTCGTGATTCATCCTAGAGTATCTTACTTCGGAGCTTCGAGCATTTGTCTAGTAGGAGAAGCTAAACATATATGGAGGCTGTAAACTCAGAGTGATGTGTCTTAATGACATCACTGAAGATGGCGTGGACCCTAATTCCATTTCCCACGTGTCACCCTATTTTTTGACTTATATAGTCTAAAATGCCAACTAAACTTTGACACTTATCACAATCTTAATGCACCACGTGTCTTTGCCAATGTGGACTATCATGATGTGGGCTATCAATGTGTGTACCACATGTCTTACTGCATGACTTCATAGCTACCCTGATCTGGCGACTATCATTGATATCGAGGTGCTCCTTAGATCCAACAGCTAACGAAATTTCAAGACGTTGGGACTTCAGGTCTATTTGCTTTCCCACTTCCCAATTCTCCCGAAGTGAGATTTCCTAAAGAATAATCCTCGAGCAACTAGACTTCGTCTAACGGGCCTTCTTTAGCATGATCCCCCTGTCGATGTAGATTGAGGAACCGTAACTTGCATGTGGTTTAATTCGTCGCCCAAACTCTGCAATTGAATTTGTACAATTGTTAGTGAGTTAGCCACAATCATTGATATTTGAATCGATGAGATCTGACGATCTAGACTAATTGCAAGATTGAAAATAGCATGTAGTTTAATTCTCCCTCCACACTCTGCAATCAATCCTTTCCCTTGATTTTGCGCTTGCATATCCAACAGTCTTGGTTTGCCCTGTGGGGATTTCGATCCCGATCATGTTTCTGCACTGTGCTTTCCCTTCTGAGCTTCATGTGTGTCATCTCTTCTGAGCTTCTGATCTTCAGTCACTAGCCCTCCTGATCTATTAATTTGTTAGTCCTTTTGTACATGGATTTGCATCTCTTTGTTCATACCAACTCATCATTATAATGTAAATACATTGGTTGTTTACATCAATGACAATATGGCCAACAATCTCCCCCTTTGTCATTGAGGGAAACACTCTAACTTCATACACAAACTCCCCTTCCGATGATGCTTTTCTCTATGAAGTTACTCTCCCCCTTTGACATCAATGGAAAAGGGTTTTTCCCCCTTATGGTAAAGCTCTGTATGTTTGTATGTTATTGACCAGAATTTGAACTCGGCTAAATTCTCCCGCAATCATACTTTTATTTTCATAACTGAATGAATCCCCCTATCAATTCTACATGATGTCATGTATACCACTATATACATTCTACTGCTTCCGTTGCAAATATTGTTGACCTATTGGAACACTGAGCAACTAAACCTTATACTTTTCAAACAACCTTTTGACATGTCCATTTATTCTCATTGATCTCTAACCAAATGTATCAATATTTATTCAAGATGCTTTTGATGTCTTCTTTAATTCATAATAAAATTATTCTTTAAACTAATATTCACATACTTTGATAAAAAATTATTATTGATATATTATTTGTCATGAATTGTTATTCATCAACCCAAAGCATCCATCGAAAAATGTGGCTTTATTTTACTCATTGTCTTTTGTATTTTTATTGTGCAGGTTTTATCCGATGTTTTTGGCAATCTTCAACATCTAGACTTTTATTCAACTGACGACAAACTTGGTGATCCTCCATTTTTTCATTCCACTAATTTMTTTGACATGTTGGTGGTTTCATTGTCAGTTTCCACCAACCAAAATGGCCCTTAATCCCACGATCACCCATACGACCGATGTGCAATGTATATAATATATATATATATATATATATATATCCAATGAACAACCGAGATCTTTCGTCATCATATCGATAGTTATTTTCGCTTTGACGAAAGGTAGGGGACCTGATAGGTCATCTCGGGCTCCAGGATGGTGATCTTCTAGTGAATTCCAAGGACCTAGTGCCCCCGCCATACCTTTGCACTATGCGTTGAATAAGTATAGTGAGGGTTGTCTATATAAACCCACATAATATTTTTTGCACTTCCAATGTGAGATAAATCCCGCTACATGAGACGATCAACACCGTCAATTTCTTGATCGGACGGTTGTTGAGGCTTCTCACATTTTCCTCTACATCGATCGACTACTCAGTCTTTCCATCGATCCTATTTACCATCAAAGTCTAATTCAAAGGTCTTTATTTCCTCATCAAGTGTTATCATGTGATATACCTTAGATTTTTCCAAGAATACATCATATGAGACTGCGACACATTGTCCAAGTCATTCTTTGTTTCTGAATGCCATGACAAAATTGTGTTATTATAACCTGTTATTTCAAAGCACATTCCATGTTTCTTCAAGAGAACTACATCGTTCAGTATTTTCATTTTCAAATTTGTACTTAACCTATTCTCATCATCACCTCACTGCTGCAGAATTTTCCATTCATTGTCAAGTATGGTCTCTTGATATTTGATATATTTTTTTTTAATTCATCCAACTTAACATCTGCACTCTCAAAAATCTTATGTAATCTAATATTGTAGCATCTATATGCTTTCTTGGTAGAAGCATATCCAATAAAGATACCTTCATTAGATCCAGCATCAAATTTTCCGATATTCTCATCAAGCCTTTTGATGTTACACTTACTTCCAAATACCTTGAAGTATTTTACTGAAGGGGCTCTCCCAAACCATAGTTCATAAGGATTCTTATTACTATTAATCATGAGCTAGTCTTTGTTTAATATGTATACTACTGTGCCTACAGCTTCCCTCCAATATCCATCAGATAATTTTTCTTCATTGATCATAGTCCTTGCAGCTTCCTAGATGATTCTATTCCTTTTCTCAACAATCCAATTTTGCTGAGGTGTTCTGGCAACAGAGAATTGTTTTTTTTTATTATTATTCCATGAGTTTCACATAAGAGGTTGTGTATTATTTTGTTTCTTTAAGTTCAAGAACTTTTCCTTGTTTCCTGTCATATGTTTTGAGCACCCACTGTCAACATACTAGATATCTTCTTTATCTTGGGATTTCAAGGGAATAATACATTCTTCCTTTGATGTTTTTTCTTTCCAAAGATTTTTTTTCTCTCTAATGAACTTTGGTTTTTATGAGACTTCCATTAATCTGCAATTACTGGCTTTATGTCCATAACTATGACATCTGAAGCATTCTAGGTTCCCTTCTTGTAGAGGTGCAAAGGAGTTATAATTTCTTCTTTTAACTTGATTTACTTTTTGGTTATCTTTAAGGTTATATTTCTTAACCCTCAAGTTTTTCCTTCCATATTCTCTACAATTCATAGCTTTATGTCCATAGTTATTACATGAATAAAAATGGCCCCTGAACATCTATAAAGATATTCTAAAAATGAATTTATTTGTCAACTCCTTTTTGTTAGTATTGAAAGAAGGGTGAATAGTACATTCTTTCTTCATATACCCAAGCCTAGTCTTGTTGTTAGGATCTTTCATTTCACTTGAACTGCATGTGTTCTCTTGTTTTTTCAACCCGTGTCTCTTGGTTCTATAGTCAGCAGCCTTGTGACCATAATAAAAACAATAGCCATAGGATGCACTTTTGTACTTGGGAGTTTTTTGGTCTTCTTGCTTGTGATTGCTATTTATTTTGAGGTTACTCTTCTTGGGAGGATGAGCAGATTCTTGAGCATAGGATTTTGCATTATTGTCATCCTTTTATTGCATAGTTTTTTCTTTGGAGGTATCATCACAAGAACTGTCATCGTCTACATCAATCTAAGTAATCGGACTTGATCCTTTAACCATGTGCACTTGGTCATATCCAAGGCCAAATTTGTTCGAGGGAAATCTTTGTAGACTGAGAATTTTATCAAGGGCTTCAGTTCCTTTCTTGAATTTTTCAACAGTCTTCAGTTGATCCTTGAGTCCAACAACTTATTGTTTTAAATTCTTGGCTTCTTCCATGCTAATGGATGCTTATTGTCTTGAACTGTGTAGCTCCTCTGGTGAGGACAATAATTGTTTTTTTAAGGTCTGATTTTCTTCCTCACTTTTTAGCTGTTGTTGTTTGAGCTATTCAACCTTTTTTTTCTTCTCATTAAGAGATTCTTCCAAGGATTCCAATATCTCTTGATCCATTTGGACTTGGATTCTAAAGTCAACTATGATTTTCTCAAGTTCTTTCCTCTTTGAACCTTGTTTCCTCCTTTTCTTCAGCATGAGATCGTTTAGTTGTTTACACCTTTGTTTATATTTTCTCAGTTCATCCAAAGTACACTAAAGATTAGCTTCAAGATTGACTTATGCTTCAATGTTTGAGTCTTCTTCAAAAGAATGTTCATCACTAGAATTGTTGTATACTGAACTTTGTTCTGATTGATATGACTCATTTGACTTCTCATTTGAGTAGGAGGTCTTTTATCCTGTCCTAAATTTACTTTGCAGAGTTACATTCACCTATCTTCTCTTTGACATCATCAGGTAATCCATCAAGGATTGTATTCATTTCCATTGAGTTACTTTTCTTGTCTTTCTTTTGATTTGGAGTCCTTACTCTGTTTGGTGGGAAGTAATTAGTGATCACTGAATTCCATACTTCATGTCTCAATGCCTTAAGATGACTTTCCATTCTTGTACTCCAAAATATGTATTCTTCTTTTCCAGGTATTGGAGTTCCATTCACAGTGTAAATATTTTGTCCATCCATGTGTGCTTGATTTGATCTTTCTTTCAGTTTGTTACATTGTTCTTAAAGGAAACTCACTTTGATACCAATTGATGGAATATCCAACAATACTGAGAGGGGGGGGTGAATCTGTATTGCTTAATTTTTGCTTATTAATTCCATTAATATTAAGAACACACATTAATTATTCAATTAAGAAATATATTATGAACAACAAACCCTTATGAGCACAATATTTTATCATGGAACCCAACAGGGAAAACCACCAACTCTTTTTTCATTAATAAATTGTTCTTTTACAAAATTGTTTTCAAGCTACAACTTGATGGAGAGACTTCCCCCAAGTTTCTTCAGCTACGACTGAAGGGATGCTTCCACACCCCATTTACAAGCTACAACTGGAAGGAGGCTACGACCCCCTCGTTTATCAGCTACCACTGAAAGGATGCTTCGATACCCTATTTACCAGCTACAACTGGAAGGAGGCTATGACCCCCTAGTTTATCAGCTACCACTGAAAGTATGCTTCGACACCCTATTTACCAGCTGCAACTGGAGGGAGGCTACAAACCCCTACAGGCTTGTAGCCTGCCCTAGCACCACCCTACCATCTTGTTTAAATTTTTTGTTGATATGTCAATTTATTGCTACAATCCAACTGATTTCACAATGCAATTCAATCTCTGCTTATCTTTATATTGAATTTGATTCATGCGGCCATTAACACAAGTCCTATCAAATTTGACATTTTGACTTTGATTTTTTTTTCCTTTCTCCACCCTTCCTCCCTTTATGAAGGTTATAACACTTATAACTCTCTTACTGTACTATGTTAAAGGTGTTCATAAACACATAGAGATACTATCAATTCTTCAAGTCTTCTTAGAATCATTAACTGTTGCCCTTTCTATTTATCTACTACAACCTTTGCTTGTATGGTCTTCTGGTAATCTGTAATCAAACTTCATCTCTTGCTCTATATGGTAATTTAATCTTCAATGTATCTGTTGCAGTCCAATAAAGGTCTTCTATGTCACACACTAGATTGCATAATTGTTTCTCTGCCTCCTTATGTTCTTGATCTTCAATAAGACATTGACAGACACAATTCCTCTCACAATTCTATCTCATTTATATAATCTTGAAACTGGTGTCAGTTATAACGCATTGTGTCATTTCATTTGGACCATCGCACCTCTTCATTAAACTTAACAATAATATTTGTTATTATTCTAACTTTACCATGAAATCTTTTCATAAATTGAACATAGATATGGATCAATTTCATCTTTTAACTCGATCCCTTGCTTCTACAAATATTGCAGAAATCGAATTCTGTCGAGACGCTTCCTTCAAACAATTTACATATGACCATAAGCGCAAAACTATGATCTTATTACTTTAAGCAATGTTCTCAGCACCTCACGACTTATATGCTCATAACCCTTGACCAGGGGCTAGAACCTAGTCCTCCGGACTTTGACCTTCGAGAGATTTCTCTCTTAGAATCATCCAATCTTTCGAAGTCTGAACTTCCCGAAGTGGTTACCTCTCACATGAATGGATCCAATGGTTATGAATTAATAAAAGGTTGATATGTACGACCATCGTTATTTCAAAACTTCATCCTTCGGGAATTCCCGCCTCTACAATCTTTCAACCTTCTGGAGTACATTTTGATGAAGTACATATTATCTATATACTCGTAGATCAAACAGTTTTGTCTTAATATGTGGTTGAGTGGATGGTCCACACAACCTCAACAAGACTTAATGGCCTTCTCATTGTGTGCCTTTTAGGACCTCGACCGTGAATCTTCCTTCTCGACGGATGGTCAGATCTTACTTTAGATCTTCGACTCTTTGGGACTCTGGGCTAATCGAACTGTGTAGTAGTTTAATCCCCCTGAAGGTTTACCTACTAAATAAGTCATTACATTGTGTTGATCGCTTGTTGTCAGTTGTTTAGTACACCTTACGCTATCCTTCCACTGTGCTTGATCTAACAGTCATGATTCATCTTAAAGGATCTTACTTCAGAGCTTCGGGAATTTGTCTAGTAGGAGAAGTTGAACATCCCAGAAGGCTGTAAACCTAGAGTGATGTGTCTTAATGACATCACTCAAGATGACGTGGACCCTAATTTTTTTTGCCACGTGTCACCCTAATTTGTGACTTACGTAGTCTAAAATGCTAACTGGAATTTGACACTTGTCACCATCTTAATGTGCAACGTGTCCTTGTCGACATGGACTACGATGACATGGGATCTCAATGTGTGTACCATGTGTCTTACTCCGTGACTTTAGAGCTCTTTCCTTCGGGTGAAATCATATGTTCTGAAGCCTTTTTTGCCAAAGTGGTCAGCGTCGAAGTTGACTGCTGCTAGGTAACCCTGATCTGACAACTATCATTGATCTTGAAGTGCTCCTTAGATCTGACAGTTAACGAAAGTTTAAGACTTCGGGACTTTGGGTTTATTCGCTTTCCTACTTCCCAATTCTCCCGGAGTGAGATTCCTCGAAGAATAATCCTCGAGTAACTGCACTTCATCTAACGGTCCTTCTTTAGCACAATCCAACTGTCGATGTAGATTGCAGAACCATAACTTACATGGTTTAATTCGTCACCCAAACTCCGCATGTTAAGCCCTAATATTGGCTCATTACCACTTAATTGGGGCATATTAGATTAGTAATGTTATTTTGTTTATGTCGGCTTTAGGCCATTAGTTGTAATTTAGATTAGTAATGTTATTTTATTTATGTCGGCTTTAGGCCAT
>SNQJ01S0031673.1:111989-127229 GCA_010110895.2 Picea sitchensis
CAGAGGGGGTGTCGGAGTTACATCACACACACCTAGGATTTATTTTTCCTAAGGTTTTTCCTTGTTTATTAGTCATAATTAGTCATTATCCAGTCTCCTATATTTTAGGGGAGAATATTCCACCTGGACAATATTCTCTTTCAATTGACACTTTGAGTTTGACTAGTTGAGTTGAGTTTAGATGTTGCATTGGTTTTATCACCATGCAACATTGGGATCATCACCATGTTAATTCGACCTTCCCTTGGTATCATCACCAAACTGGAGCATTACCCTTAGTTCTTTGAGTTAACTCCTCACTACTCTTTGTTCAGTGAGTTAATTGAAGACTAGCTGATTAGTTAACTCAACTAGGTGGCAATTCACTCCCGTAACTACCTAAGAGACTAGACTAGGTGGTAGTTCACTCCTGTAACTACCTGAGAGACTAGACTAGGTGGCAGTTCACTCCCGTAACTGTTGGTGTGTGTCCATATCACTCTAGACCACCACTATGGTGCATTGGTTCTCTTCCAGTGTGCACCCATTGAGTTATACATAGAGTATCATGTGTAAATTATTCATTATTCATAATGGTTAATGAGAATTCTTTCATTCTTTCTCTTCTTCTTCTTCTTTCTCCAATTCTCTCTGCAAATGTGTGTATTATTGTTTAGCTAGATCTATTCTGTGTAGGTTCAACACATTTACAATTTCTCTAGCTATGTTGGCATTAGTCACATTAATTAAGCATTACAATACAAACATGCATGTACATAAACACATGGATTTCAAACCATGTCATTGAAATTAATAGAGCCTAACCATGTGTATATAAAATACATATCCAACACATCATGTCCCAAATACAAAAAAAATGATAAAAACCAAAAGTCAAACACATGACCTTGTTCTTACCTGGTCCTCATAGAATGGAATCACGTCATTGGAATATCTCACAATATGCATAAGATATTTCAAGAGGTGAAATTTTGTATTCCTTTAACTACTCATGACTCATGTAATATTTTTTTTATAGATTCAACTATGTAATTTAATTTGGGATATAGTGTTTCTGGATGTTTTTTTTAGGATTAGGTGACAAGTTGTTTGGAATTTTGTATGACGACATCCATTGAACCATGAGGTACATGTTATAAATTGGAATATAGGAATAGGTTCTTCCCTACAATACCATCTTGCATGATTAATTATCACTTATGTCACCCTTGTTCCTTAAGTTCAATACAACCAAGTTATTGCATTAGCCTTTCTCATTTACATGTCGTAACTTGTGAGATAGTGCCTACCCTTTATGGGCACCCTAGTTAGCATTCCCTTTTCCATCAAGTTCCCATGATAAAACTATTTATAGTCCCGGGAACCCTTATTTAGACCTTCCATTACTAAAATTTGAGCCTCATTTTTCTCTCTTAATATTTTTTTGGACAAGCCCCAAAGGGGTTCCTATCATTTTTTATGTTTCTTAATGGTGGTGTATGCATATCGCTACTTATGTATTGGTTCCTAATTCTATGTTGTTGTTTTCTTTTACCGAACTTACAATTTCTATAGTCATACTTGACCTCTTTCCATTTGCATTGAATTGCTTCCATTTTTCAACCATTACCTTTGGAGAAATTTTCTTCTATGGGTGGCCACCACTTGTGCAATACCCCAAGACTGAGCCCTACTTGAAATTGTAAATATTTTTTATAGGCTGGTGAGCCAGGTTATTATAATTCAAAATGATTATGCGATGATTACACCGGAAAGCATAGATGCTAAAGGCCAATGAGCCTATTTTTGTATATGTAAACACTCATATCTTTAATAAATACATCGTTGTGTGTAGACCAACCACACTAAAGAGTATGGGGGACTAAAATACACTAGGAAGGGAAAGGGGGGGGGGATAAGATCCTAGGAAGGGGGTCTAAGCTAGAGGGAATATTATAATATTATTCCTAAAATACTAAGCTATGGATATCACTTATGATATCCTAAGTTATTATGAGAAAGAGAAATGAAATACAAGTGGAGAAAAACGAGCTCCTGGAGAGCCAAGTGTCATCAAGGGTGCATGCAAATTAAGGTGTGGAAATTATTCCATTTTGGACTCACTCAACCATTCACTCCAACATTCTTACCTCTCGAGCCTGCACAAACTCCCTCAACTACCCCGTACTTTTCTTGTTGTTAGTAGAAAATGATATCCTTTCTATGATGCACAATGCACATGTACCTACCTGAGCCAATGTTGTACCATTATGTTATGAGAATCACATGTTCCATGCCCTGTATGTTGTTGCATCCATCACCTGTACCTTAATTGAACGTTGCTACTATAATCACCATTACCTATACCTAGTTGACTTAAGCACTAGACAGAAGAAGTGGGTTGTCAGGACCCTGGGATTGAAGAGGCAGGTTGTCAGGCCCGTGGGTTGAAGAGGTGGGTTGTCAGGCCCATGAGAAACTCTCTATAGGCAAGAGAATTACTAGGAATCGATTTCCTAAGGGATCCAAACTACAACTGTTGTTCTCTGAGACTTCCTGTCCAGCCTGTTGCTGAAGCCATGGAAGGGAAGTGGGGCAGTCGAAGGACTGTTGAGCAGAGAAGGGGTACGCTTTCTGGGGTGGGACATGCATGTGGGGAATGAGAGACTATGAGTTGTTTGTTTGAGTAGGCACTTGACGAATTTGTTCTTGATGTCTGAGATACATCAGCCTAGCTAGAAATCCCTTTAACCAGGTAGAGTTTACTCCCAAGTCGGGGGTGACCTGCTACTGAGAATTCTGAGCAGCATGGTCTAAGGCTGGGAGGATCATGGAAGGTCTGGACACAGTTGGTGGTCTTCTATAAAAGACAAGTATCAATTGTGTGTTAATTTACATGTTGTGTATTTATACATGTGTTCATGTTTATGGGTTTTCGTTGTGTATGCTGCATGTATATTTTTACTGTTATTTCCTCATGAATCTGTGTATTAGTAGAATATTTGTATGTTTTTGTTTTTTTTACAGTTCTGCAAGAGTTTATGTGTGGCATAGCCCAACATTCTAAGTATGTGTATGTTACAATATGGTATCAGAGCTCCAGTTTCCAACACTGAGCCTGGATGGGTAAAGAAAGTCGAATTGATTCAGTTGCATGAAGTTGGGAAAAGTACCCATTTTTGTTGTTAAATTCTTGGAATTTTAAGGAAACTGGCCAAGTGGTGAGATATTCATAATTAATATCTGATTCAAGAAAATTCCAACCTGGAATTGTTCAAATTTGAATCGCAAGGAGTGCACAGACGACTTCTTAAAGTCCCCAAAAGAAGAGAAATCTTCTTGTGAGAAGGAGAACGGGCGAGATCTATTTGGGAGGGGACCAAATCTGTCACATCCATCGAATCTAGAGAAGGGGCATGGTGGTTAAACACTCAATTCCTTTAGAATTTGCTGCTTAAGAAATTTTTAAGTCCTTGTTCAAAAGGAGGAAAAAGCCCCGAAGCTCCAAAGTCCCAGGGTGAATCTACATAGTAGATCATCAGGAGAAGGTGGTCCATTGGATCCTCGAGTGGTTCGGAATTTCAGCACTCTGGGATAATTTGGTTATGGTTGCGTAGAGTGGATATTTCCCCGAATTTGCGAAGTCTGAAGCCAATCCAGACTGTTTTTGTTTGGGGACACATGTCCACAGATTAGAGAGTACTCAGAATTTCAACGTTCGGGTGTTTTATAGTGTTATGTTTGGAAGTTATCTAAAGCTTGGAGTTCTGAAGTCCTAGAGCATCGAATTCTCGAAGCTCGAAGCTCTGGGGAGCACTTGTTTAGGAATTTGGAAACTCTCCATTCGGGAGTTTTGAAGTGTGTTGTAGAAACCTCTGAAGCCTTGAAGCTCCAGTTAGCATATGTTCAAAAATTCAGTGTTCAAGAGTTTTAAAGTGTGCTGGTGTGGTGTGGATTCCTCCGAAGCCCGGAGTCCCGAAGTCCCAAAGCGTCATAGTGACATGGAATGATAACGTTACCTAGGGTGATGTGGAACCATATTATGCATGCCATGTGTCATCCTAATTCATTCTTTTCATAGATCTTATGTTCCAATTGGAACTTGACACGTGTCACCCATGGATTGGGCCACGTTTCATCTCCATAATTTTTCCACATAGCACCCCTTGGTGTGTAGTTGCTAATGAGACCCCAGAAGTTTGGAAATTTGGCATTCAAAGGAAATGTTGGATTGCATTGAAAAATAATACGAATCCCAAAGCTCTGGAGCACTAGAGTCCCGAAACTCTAGAGAAGCATCGTTCAGGGAGTTAGCCACCTCGTTGTTCTGAGGAAATGTTGTATGGTGTAGGTAGAACCTCTTAAGCCTGAAGTTCCAAAGCTCCGAGGAAGCATCTGTTCGAAAGTTCTTGAATTCATAATTTGGGGGAAATGAAGTTTTATGAAGGTGAAACCTCTGAATCCTGAAGCTTTGAAACACTAGAGACCCAAAGGTCCGAAGAATTATCGTTCAAGAATTCACCAATTCGACATTCAGGAAAATTGGGATGTTTTGAAGAAGAAACCTTTGAATTCCTAGAGCCTCGAAGTCCTGAAGCTCTGGATAAGTGATTTTTAGCTAAACACTTGATCATAGCCTATGGTCATATGAATTTTTGGCCAAAGTAAAGGGGGCCAGTGCTCAAGTTTTTTATTTTAAAGATAGAAAGGGGCTTTGAGAAGGATCCAGTGGGTTTCTGATTTGTATGAACTTACATTGGAAAGAAATAACAGGAGCCTGTGAACCTTAAGAGAGGATTTAGCACAATATCCAAGAGTTAATTCAACTTTGAATAAGAAGAACAAATGTATAGGGATTACCTCCCAAGAAGGACAATTTTCAAATATCCAACTTTCTGCTCAATACTCAGAATTGAGCGTGGAAGTAGGTGTTGGAAAGGTATTGAATAGTAGAATATAACTACTTACTCAGAAAATTGACTTGGAAAGGAAAGTTTCAAGAAAAATCAGAATAAATAAGTTCGATGCATTATGAAACATAATTGTTCATAATTTCAAGCAATTGATGAATCAATTATCCTAACAAAGTTTTGTTGGTTGCACATTTTGCAAAGTTAACAACAACTAGATCAGAACATGATCAACATAAAGTGAAGAAACATGGAATATACACAGGGAGATTACATCCAAGAAGATGAGATCAGATGGATGGATGTTTATATGGGTAATGAATGTACAAACTCAAATGGACATGGAGAAGGAAAGGAAGAAAACATGAAATTGGTAGAGACCGTTAAATTTTTTCAAAAGGATGTCCAAAGTTATAAATCTGATAATTAAAGGCTTATGAAATCCAAGGAGCAACAGGGGGACTTCAATGCAAATTTAATGCAAATCTTGGATAGAATATAAAATAATATGGATAAGGATAATGACCCAAGAAAATCAGGAAGTCACAGGTCTCGTGATGAGAGAGGAAGAAAAATAAGTGTTGGAAAACATCACCAACAATCCCCAAGGCATTCCTCAAGGAGATCACACAGTAGCTGAAGTCCATCCCCTATTAGGAAGCATAAGAAGAGGTCTGGGGTGGATGAGCTACAAGGAGAAATGAACAAAATCAAACCTCCTACATTTTATCACGAGCACAAGATGGATGAAGATGCAGAGACATGGATTCTAAACATGAGAAAGTATTTTCAATTACATAGTTACTCTTCACACGCAGAAGGAATAATTTCCACTTATCAGCTCAAGGGGAAGGCATCCATGTGGTGGGACCAATTTGTGTAGGTGCAACACATTAAAGAGAAAAATATTGGAAGGAATCCAAGAAGTATTTTCAAAAGAAATACTTCACTAAGAGATACTATGACAAGAAAATGAAGGAGTTATTTAACTCAAGCTTGGGAGTATGACCATCGATGAATATGAAAGAAGGTTTCTAGAAATGTTAAAGTATGTTTCTTTCATCAAGGATGATACAGTTAATATTAACAAGTATTTGAGTGGGCTGTCATCATTCATCAGTGAAAAGATACCATATGATGATCCAAAAAAATTGGAAGAGAACATAAGGAGATCTAAATTCCTGTTTGATCAGCATAAAGGAAGCCCAACTTTCCAAAAATTTTGGGAATACAAGAAGAAATACAATACAAAATAGAGGAAGAAGGGGACTAAGCCACCATTCTCCAGAAATAATCCTCAAGGACAACCAACTTCTATAGAACCTAGAATGATTGAGACAGCAGGACAAAGGCCAAGGTAGCCACCTATTCAATGTTGGAGTTGTCAGGGAAATCATATGTATAAATATTGTCCCCATAGAGGTGAAAAGGTGAGGACTATTCACAATGTACAAAAAACTGAAATAGTGTAGGACATGGGCAGAAGTGTACCTAGGATCTATGCAACCTTGGACAATAAGAAAGCAGATTTTTAGTCACATATGATTGAATTGGAAGGTAAGATCAACAATCAAACCATTGTTATTTTAATTGATTTAGGAGCTAGTCATAATTATATAGATACTAAGATAGTGGAAATATTTCATTTTCCAAGATGAAATCATGGAAAATATTGGTTGGTGAAGTTGGCTACCATATCCAAAATAAAATTTAATGAGATGGTTAAGTCATGTCCAGTGGACATGAATGGACTGAGCACCAAGGAAGATTTGATCATCTTTCCTTTAGGTTCCTATGACTGTCTAATTGGTATGGATTGGTTGGAAAAAAACCATGTTATATTAGACTGTTATAATAAATCATTTACTTGTTGGGATGAGGAAGGGAACCTAAGGATAGTACATGGAATTCCCATGGAAATAACTGTAAAAAAAATATCGACATTGCAGCTGAAGAAAAGTTATAGGAAAGGGTGTCAAATATTTGCAGCTCATATGGAAGAGACACCTAAAGATAAGGTGTCAAATATTGAATATTATGCATTCCTAAAAGAGTTTGAGGATGTATTTAAATAAATACTAGGATTACCCCCTAAGAGAGATATTGATTTCTCCATCGATATAATGCTTGGAGAAACTCTTGTATCCAAGACCCTTACAGGATGAGTACACTAGAATTGAAGGAATTACAAATGAAACTTGAAGAGGTTCTGAGGAAGGGGTATATATACCCAAGTGTGTCACCTTGGGGTGCTCTAGTATTATTTGTGAAGAAGAAGGATGGAACATTGATACTTTTCACGGACTTCAAGAAGTTGAACAAGGGAAATTTAAAGAATAAGTATCCTTTGCCAAGGATCGATGACCTCTTTGATCAATTGAAGAATGAAAAAAATATTCTCCAAGATTGATCTTAGGTCAGGTTATCATCAGGTAAAAATTAAATAACATGACATCAAAAAGACTTCTTTCAGAAAAAGGTATGGGAATTATGAGTTCACAGTGGTGCCATTCGAGTTATCAAATGCACCCACTGTCGTCATGTGTTTAATGAATGGTATTTTCAAAGAATATTTAGATACGTTTGTCATTGTATTTTTAGATGACATTATTATATATTCTAAGTCAGAAGAAGAGCATGAAAAACACTTGAATATGGTATTAGAAGTATTAAGGGAGCATCATTTGTATTCCAAATTGAGCAAGTGCTCATTTTATCAGAAGCAAATTCACTATCCGGGACACATCATGTCAAAGGAAGGGATAGAAGTGGATCCTAAAAAGATCGAGGCCATTAGAGGATGGTCAACATCAAAGAATGTGACAGAAGTTAGATCCTTCATGGGCCTTGCAGGATACTATAGAAGATTTATTGAAGGATTCTCAAAAATTGCACACCCGATCACTCCCTTGCAAAAGAGGGGAGTGAAGTTTTAGTGGACATTGGAGTATGAAAAGAGTTTCCAACATTTGAAGAATCTATTAACTAGTGCTCCAATACTAAGGATTGTTGATCCAAATGAAGACTTCATTGTATGCACAGATGGATGTAAAGAAGGACTTGGTGGAGTCCTCAACCAAAATGGGTATGTTGTATGTTATGAATCAAGGAAGTTGAAGGAGCATGAAAGAAATTATGCCACTCATGATTTGGAGTTGGCCACCATAGTGCATGCCTTGAAGAAGAGGAGACACTACCTCATGGGGAAAAGGTTCAAGTTGAGAACAGACCATAATAGTTTTGAATATTTATTTGAAGAACCAAATCTAAATACCAGGTAGAGATGGTGGTTGGAATTTCTCAATGAATATGACTTTGATATAAAGCATATCAAAGGAAAAGAGAACAAGGTAGTTGTTGCACTTAGAATAATGGTGCATGAGTTGCATGCTACAACCATTATCATGTACCAATCAAATTTAAAGGACAAAATCTTGGAGGCTGTAAAATCATATTTGCAATACATAGAAATAATAACAAAATTAGAGCAAGGTATTTTGTAGCAGAAAAATGAAGACTACAAGTTGGGGAATGATGAAATTCTCATGAACAGAGGCACAATTTATGTACCAAATTCCTAGGAATTGAAAAATATGATATTTAGAGAGATGCATAATGTACCTTATGTTGGACACTCAGGGTATCAAAAAACTATTGCAGTTGTTAAGAGCCAATATTATTGGCCAGGCATGAAGAAAGAAGTTGTTGAGTACATTGCCAAATTTTTGGAGTGTCAAAAGGTCAAGGTTGAGCATAGACACCCATTTGGGTTGCTGCAACCATTAACCATCCCTGAGTGGAAGTGGAAAGTGGTTGTTGGTGCGGAATTGATCAGACTAGGGTCCTTCTTAGGTTACCAACAAAAGGGTATCGAGTAATCTATGGAGTTGGAATTTTCATCTTATTTGGAGAGAATAAGTCTCACCCAAAGTGAAACCAAGACAAGAAGATATGGAAGGGAAAGGATATTTCTTAGGTAGATCTCTAGAATCTTCAAGATTCAACATAGTCTTGCACAAGATGAACTAGAATCTTCAAGATTCAACATAGTCTTGCACAAGATGAACTAACAAGTAGTATATCTGAACCCATTTATAATTAATAGTAAATACAACAGAGTTGCGAAAACATTTGGAACCAAGATATAACATATTGATCTGATCATACATGAATAAGTAAAGTAGAATGACAATTCACAAACATAGATAGAGAATTTTTTATAGCGGGAAAACCCCTCTACGGACTACACCAGGGTTCTAAAGTGCAGACAGAGCTAACCGTTTAAAGTCTCCTACTTTTAACAACTATCTTGTCATTACCCCACAATCATACATAAAATAAAAAGTATAGGGATCTAGTAAGCATACCTTAAACTCCACGTTTGATGTCAATCCCTTTGTGCTTAGTTCTTTCTCGATTGCAAATATCCTCCCAAGGCCAACCTGCATTCACAAAAACACAAACAAGAAACTACAAGCATTAATTCTATATAAGGATTAGTGGGTTAGACATCATAATAAAAATTGTAAACAAATCATAAAGATTTAAGACATCATTTGGCGGGATGGAAAAAAATATTTCTTTATATTAATCTCACAAAAGTCATTTATGATATGATACTGACAACTGCTCCTCGAACTCGGTCCTGGGATCCTCTTCACCATTCACCAACTGCTTCCACATATTCTTCTGCTCTTCAGTTCTCTCTAGGGAAATGGAAAGGGTTTGCAATGGAGGAAGAAGGAATTCTGACTCAAATTCACAATGTGGTTGCAAAATATTTGGGCAAAGGGGGAATACTAAAATGGGCATAGTTTATATGCTCTCGTGCTTCTCTTTGGAATGGGACCCCAACACCTTATTTTATAGGCCAAAAATATAGTAACGGTTGGGGTGATTGGATATGGGCAGTCAAATGGTTAGGTAATGACCCGAAAACCCTAATCCCTTTGCAATTTTCATTTTTTGCGCTTTTTGTGAGTGTACGCGGGCTATAGTGGTGCAACAATCATGTGTACGTGGGAATTAGTGGTACAAGATGCGTACACCTTTAAAAAGAACGGTTTTTTAGAAGAGTTGTTTAGTGATGTCTTGGAAAAGATAGCAAGTAAGATGGCATGATGTTAGGTATGCATGTCTGGTGAAATTTAGGGTTATAACAGATGCCCCTGAATCTGTGAGGTTAGAAGAGCATATGATGGCCAAAATAAATTACAAATATTCATCAACGTATGAAGCAAGTGAGCCTAGGGACTTGAGTTCAGGAGGTTCCATCTACAAAATAACAATTTGTCTCACCGAGGCGGGCATACCCATGCTCAAGAGGAAACAAAATCATGGCTGCCAATCAAATAAACTATAGATCCATGTCATATAACTATATAAAGTGTATCCGTGAGAAGTACACATAAGATCTACATCTCAAAATCAAAATATATACATGTATAGTATCCATCTTCAGGAAGCCAATGATGCCCGATGGCTAGAGATGAGGTCTTCAGAGCTCGAGCAACAACTTCAAAATATTAAAAACTTGGGTAGGAGTGTAATATCAGTGTATGAATTTACTACCCAGAGGCCTTCGACGACTCATCGGGAACATACGAGAGGATCTCGATGATCAGACAGAGAACTTCAATGATTTTGAGCAAGGACTTGATTGGACTTTTGGGGTGGCCGGGCATGAGGACAAGAGACAAACTGCAAAAGAGCCGACTCAATTTTAGTAAAACTTCCTTTGGAAAAAATCACGACAAAATATGAGACTCAGGCAGCATGGGATTGACATAAGTTCATGTTGTAGGAGGCAACGCAAACTCTCCATATGTTTGGAAGAATAACCAAATGGAGGACACAAATCTACGTAGCGAGAACAACTTCCTAAGGTCATATTGAATCTTAGAGCTTGACGAACAAATAAAAGGATGTGCTTTGTCCAAGGGCGACTCATTGAGTTGTCAACAAAAAGAAAATGCTTTTCCCTTCCTCTTTTTGGGGTATATTTGATTTTTTTTGTCTTTTTCAATAATTTTGGAAAGCTTGAAAAAGAATAAAAGAATGCTACGTTACAAAGGAGGAACGAGTGTTGAAGACATACTAGTTCCAAGCGCAAGGAAACCACTAATTCTCAGAGAAAGGGGACATATGCAAGAAAAGGACACTTGAGAAAAATCCTCCATGGGTCAAGGTGTCAAGACACAGAGTAAATGTGCTACAAGGCTTGCGTATAAGGCATGCTTCAGATGGTTCAATTGAGAGAAACATGGAGCTGACATTAGGCCAAAGATGTAGGGATGAAAATGTGATTAATAAAACTCAATGATAACGCCCTTCAATGTAATATTAACGAGCCCAGAGAAGGTAAGATTGACGATTTTTCAATTTTAGAGAGTCTGAAAAAGCGTAAAAGGAGACTCCACTGGGGTACCTTTTTCGAAGGTAGTCTAGTCGGTTAGAAAAATGGGTAAAATAGCACCAAACAAACANAATATCCTCCCAAGGCCAACCTGCATTCACAAAAACACAAACAAGAAACTACAAGCATTAATTCTATATAAGGATTAGTGGGTTAGACATCATAATAAAAATTGTAAACAAATCATAAAGATTTAAGACATCATTTGGCGGGACGGAAAAAAATATTTCTTTATATTAATCTCACAAAAGTCATTTATGATATGATACTGACAACTGCTCCTCGAACTCGGCCCTGGGATCCTCTTCACCATTCACCAACTGCTTCCACATATTCTTCTGCTCTTCAGTTCTCTCTAGGGAAATGGAAAGGGTTTGCAATGGAGGAAGAAGGAATTCTGGCTCAAACTCACAATGTGGTTGCAAAATATTTGGGCAAAGGGGGAATACTGAAATCGGCATAGTTTATATGCTCTCGTGCTTCTCTTTGGAATGGGACCCCAACACCTTATTTTATAGGCCAAAAATATAGTAACGGTTGGGGTGATTGGATATGGGTAGTCAAATGGTTAGGTAATGACCCGAAAACCCTAATCCCTTTGCAATTTTCATTTTTTGCGCTTTTTGTGAGTGTACGCGGGCTATAGTGGTGCAACAAGCATGTGTACGTGGGAATTAGTGGTGCAGGGTGCGTACACCTTTAAAAAGAACGGTTTTTTAGAAGAGTTGTTTAGTGATGTCTTGGAAAAGATAGCAAGTAAGATGGCATGATGTTAGGTATGCATGTTTGGTGAAATTTAGGGTTATAACAGATGCCCCTGAATCTGTGAGGTCAGAAGAGCATATGATGGCCAAAATAAATTACAAATATTCATCAACGTATGAAGCGAGTGAGCCTAGGGACCTGAGTTCAGGAGGTTCCATCTACAAAATAACAATTTGTCTCACCGAGGCGGGCATACCCATGCTCAAGAGGAAACAAAATCATGGCTGCCAATCAAATAAACTACAGATCCATGTCATATAACTATATAAAGTGTATCCGTGAGAAGTACACAAGAAAATCTACATCTCAAAATCAAAATATATACATGTATAGTATCCATCTTCAGGAAGCCAATGATGCCCGATGGCTGGAGATGAGGTCTTCAGAGCTCAAGCAACAACTTCAAAATCTTCAAAACTTGGGTAGGAGTGTAATATCAGTGTATGAATTTACTACCCAGAGGCCTTCGATGACTCATCGGGAACATACGAGAGGATCTCGATGATCAGACAGAGAACTTCAATGATTTTGAGCAAGGACTTGATTGGACTTTTGGGGTGGTCGGGCATGAGGACAAGAGACAAACTGCAAAAGGGCCGACTCAATTTTAGTAAAACTTCCTTTGGACAAAATCACGACAAAATATGAGACTCAAGCAGCATGGGATTGACATAAGTTCATGTTGTAGGAGGCAACGCAAACTCTCCATATGTTTGGAAGAATAACCAAATAGAGGACACAAATCTACGTAGCGAGAACAACTTCCTAAGGTCATATTGAATCTTAGAGCTTGACGAACAAACAAAAGGATGTGCTTTGTCCAAGGGCGACTCATTGTGTTTTCATCAAAAAGAAAATACTTTTCCCTTCCTCTTTTTGGGGTATATTTGATTTTTTTTGTCTTTTTCAATAATTTTGGAAAGCTTGAAAAAAAATAAAAGAATGCTACGTTACAAAGGAGGAACGAGTGTTGAAGACATACTAGTTCCAAGCGCAAGGAAACCACTAATTCTCAGAGAAAGGGGACATATGCAAGAAAAGGACACTCGAGAAAAATCCTCCATGGGTCAAGGTGTCAAGACACAGAGGAAATGTGCTACAAGGCTTGCGTATAAGGCATGTTTCAGATGGTTCAATTGAGAGAAACATGGAGCTGACATTAGGCCAAAGATGTAGGGATGAAAATGTGATTAATAAAACTCAATGATAACGCCCTTCAATGTAATCTTAACGAGCCCAGAGAAGGTAAGATTGACGATTTTTCAATTTTAGAGAGTCTGAAAAAGCGTAAAAGGAGACTCCACTGGGGTACCTTTTTCGAAGGTAGTCTAGTCGGTTAGAAAAATGGGTAAAATAGCACCAAACAAACATMTATTCAAAACCATTTTAACTAGTGTGACAAAGACAAGATCACTCGACAATTTTTTCATATTTAAGGAGTCTGAAAAAAGCTTAACTATGGACTCCATAAGGGATGTTCTTCTTGACAAATTTAACGAGTGTGAAGAAACAAGGTCACTCGACAATCTTTTCAATTTAAGGGCATCTGAAAATAGCTTAACTATGGACTCTGTGGGGGTTCCTTTTTCGTAAATTTAGTCCCTTATGTCTGAAAAATGGTTAAATTTATACCTGAGAATACTCTTCTAGAGAACCAAAGATCCTAGAGTATACCTTTGTTCATACATTTGACCATCTGGAACGAAAAAGGGGTAAACTACCGCCAGACAAACATGACTTCGAATTTTAGTTTGGTGAGTGTGAAGGGAAACAAGATTGCTTGACAATCTTTTCATGTTTAGAGGGTCTGAAAAGGGATTAAAAGAAGACACGTTGTTTTTGGAGTCCCAAGGGTGAAACCAATAGTGATAACATATCAAACATGTGAATTCCCAAAATCGTAATAAAGATAGGACTAAAAGGACTCCAGAGCCTAAAATCATTAGCGACGGCATGGACACCAAAATGCAACCAGGATCTACCTAGGGCATCCATGTGAAGGTAGGCTCTACCACTAAATTATGACACTTCTAGAGCAAGAGTGAGGGTTATGTGTCACAATTCGGTGGGATCCATCATATGGAAAAGCGAAAAACACAACGAGGTGCAACAAGTGGCGGTGGAGTCCTATCTTAAATGCACAAAGTTGGAAAAAGACTTTTCACCAAAGGACCTTAAAAATGCCCCAACTCTAAAAAAATTCACCGAACCAAAAGTAAAATGTATCGTAACATCCTAAAATAAACTCAAGAACCACACTAAAGGGTCCAAAAAATGACAAAAAGGGGCCAAAAAGTCTATAAATAGAAGCTGACATCTCATTATCACCATTGTGAATTGAGAATTGACAAAAAAGTAAAAAACACCCCTTTGCAAAAAGAGTTGATTCTGGAAGCTTCAGTGGACGAAACGAACTTCTGCTTGGACCAAGTAAGTACATACTATCCCCTCGTGCATTTCTATTCTTCCTTTTCACATTTCTTTTTGTTTTTTGGGGGGGCGCTAACCTTTAAAAATTTCGGACCTATGTGTATGTGGGAAGTAGTGGGATAGTCCATGTATGCCCACATATATAAAACAATATGCACGCATGCATACACGACTGTGTCTAATACAACCCACGTACACCCTCCAATATGTTTAAAAAAATAAAAAGAAAGAGTTAACTCCGCATTAATTTGTCATTTTGCAGGATGTATATCCATTGGAGAGAGAGGGAGCATGAAGATATTGATTTTTTGGTCTCAAAAGACATTGCTTCTATCGTTGTATTAACGCAACGTGGGTTGTTGAAATTATTCCAGTGTTCGTTTATGAGGCCACAACCTAGGCTGTTGAACGCTTTGATAGATTACTTGCATCTTGATGCTGAGTCATTTATTCTTGAGGGGAAGTCGTTGACTCCAATGAATGAATATATTTACTTCCTGACCGGTCTCTCGAGGAGAGGGGATCCAGTCAACTTGCGTACCTTTCCCCTCGGGCCTCACAACGTTGAGGACTTGATTGGACTCCATTGCAAGGCTGGTACTGAGAAAGTGGGTTCTCAGGTGTCGATAAACAACATTAGCAATCTATCGCTAAAGGTGATCGTGTTACTCATTGGGTCGATTACTAGATCAGTGACATTACATTAGGCCTCCCAGGCACACATGCATTGTGCGGTGCAGT
>SNQJ01S0031673.1:127239-156632 GCA_010110895.2 Picea sitchensis
ACCAAATCTCCATGTACCTTGCCATTGTCTATCTCCCTTTGTGTTGTTGTCAATGATGAAGATATCGATAAAGGCTATCATAAATATCTGCAACCAACTGTAGGAATGGAAAATATCATATGCCTTGGTCAATCCCAAGGACTTGACCAAAATATTGTCCCCTTGCACCCATGGTAAATAATCACCTATAATCATCACTGAACACCAACCATTGGGTACAATAGTACGTATATCCACAATCTGTGGTTCAATCATTCTCCATCCATTATTACTACTACTGCTATTGTGAAGGTGATCTCTAAGATCTATATACTGTTGTAATGGAGAGGAATCTCCATGCTCTACGAAGTACATCTCCTCCATGACATCCAGTGCATCCACCCAAATCCCACTGTACACCTTTGTATGTCTTTGTGAACTGCCCCTCATCATTGTATGTCCCTACATACTCATGTAATATCATGTATACTCCTGCAACCTCATGGCTCCTAGGTGTACTACTGGGTCAACCCCTATATGAAGTTCAGTCAATCCTGGAACACAAATGGAAGTGTCCTCATAACTGTCCCTGGATATGGAATCCCCATGAGAATTTGTATGACCAACTATCTCAAAACCCGTCGTGAAGAGTGCTCTCTGTGACCCATGAACATCGTCCTGCATCTCCTGATCATATCTCTCCATACTCATCAATGATCCTAGGTAATCCTCATGCTCATCCATCAACTGGTGTTCTATTGCTAAACCACCAATATCCTCTATAAATGTGGTTGAATGATATGTCAAACTCTCTGTTAAGATAGATGTAGTGGATCTATGACTAGTCTCCTCAAGGAGCTCCTTTAATTTGGACCATGTTTGTTGAAGGGTTATCTGTGTGCCTTCCAATAATCTCCATGTTCTCACCAACTCATGAGTGAGTCAGTCCACCTCAACCTCCTTCTCCCTCAGTGCCTTGTGATACATTTCTTCAACCTCCAATAGGTAATCCCTATCCATCGACAATTGTTGTTAGTCATTCCTCATCATAGTCACTCTCTCCCTAAGCATATGGAAATCATCAATGACAATTTCCCCATCTGAAATATCTTGTGCCATCGAGGCCCTCCAACATTAATCTTACATGAGTGCAAGTGTAGCATCAAAGTGTCCCATAACTACTGCGATGATATCCTCACTAACCTTTAGCTGCATTGCCAAATGGTGTGGTTCTCCATAAGAATGATCCCTAGTACTCTTTGTTCTACTATGGTCCTCATTCATGTGCACCTCCTGCGAAATGATATCAGTCTCCAAAGGTGACTAGTCGAGTGTCAATTCCTCATCGTACTTAGGTGTAATCACACCCAGATAACCACAACCCTCTATACATGATGAATATGTCAAATCCTCCTCATTCATTTTCCTAATATCATCCTTTTCATTCCACGTTCTAGTATCACCAGATGATATAGTCCCATATGGCTCAATATTATTTTCACATTTCTCCATTACATTCATAGCAAGTCTACATCTAGCCAAAGAAACCTCATCCTTTTCTCTCCCAAAGGAATCTAGTATAAGTGACACCAACCACTCTGGAATATCATCACTCTTGTATACGATACAAGTCATAATGGCTTGCATAGATGTTAACACATGTTTTGTATGAGCTCCACTGACAACAAAGAGGAAAATGTGAAACATCTCAAGGATCAAGTCAATACACCCAATGTCTAGCATCAAAACACATGACTCAATATTGGCCATTGTTTCCAGAATGATAACCCTCTATCCAAACAAAGGGCTATCTATATCATCCAACCCTCAAAAAGTAGTAATAATAAGTTGGAAGGTGTCTCTCAACACATCATCTTTGTATGGAGTGTTTGGTGTTGTGATTCTAGTGATCTCACTTATACATATGGCCACCCTAAGTGACACCTCTCCATCTGGGTGTCTCAACAAATTTGGCATAACTAGAGCATCCCTTAATGGGTGTATTTCAACCAACATAACCTGTGAAGGAGGCTAACCCACCTTATATAAAATTTATGATGCTTGCTTGAGAATTTTAAGAAGAGTGTTTTTGAAGTGAGGGAGTGATGGTAGCCTCATTCCCACCTCAAAAACATGTTGTTCCAACTTATTTTCTTTCTCATGCATTTGTTTTCCATGCTACTCTTCAAAACCTCATAGCTACAAAGGACCATGCTCTGATACCACTATAAGATTCCCAATGAAATCTTGGCTAGAAATCAACTTATTTTCTTTATGATATTTCATTAAACACTTTGACGACAAGGTCAATTCCTCTTCACCCAAGACTTTATTTACTTACCAACTCAACTCGTAATTTCTATTGCGTTTAATCTGTCATATGGAATGGTTTCTATCTCCTTATGACTCCCAATTCATTGACTATTAGGTATTTGCAGTGGTTGTTTAGTTTAATGTAGCTCAACTCATTGCATCATTTTGACAAACAATTTGTGTGCACTTGTTGTAGATTACATTTATATATATATTTCTTATGTATTTGATGATTATGACAACATATAATTTGTTAGGAATACACATGAATGAATCACAAGAAATTGACTAAGAGATCAATCAAGAATACACCAAAGTACCTCTATAATCCTTGACTCATAGAAGCGTTACTTCCAAGGTAATATCCATAAATGAACACAAAGATATGATGGTTGTATGTGAATCTTGAAAAGGCCCAGAAGAAAATAAAATGAAGGGAATTAACCCCTCCAAGATAACCCACAAGATGGTTGTTCCAAATAACAAACTTGTTCATACGAAATAGAGGTTCGAATATGAAAATTAGTGCCCTTGTCTCATGCCCACTATCAAGAAACTCGCCCAAGTTCTGGAAGTCGCTCAACCACACTACTTGGTTCCATTTTCCCATAGAACTCAGCCACAAAATATAGATAAATATCTTCCAGTATAAGTCCTTTCCACAATAGAGAGGAAATAAAGTATTAAGCTAACAAAACAACTTGTTCTCACAACAACAAGTGAGACATTTCTACTCACATAACCTCAACCCACACTAAGGGGTTTCGACCCTCTTACAGTTATTTTGACCTCCAAATAGAAATAATATCATTAAACATGGGAATACACTTGTATCATTTCCATATATGTGCCCAAAATTCAAGGAATATGCCCAAAATAATGAGATTCAACCGTAACAAGGAGTTTTCAACCTTCTTCAATCAAGTCGCCCTCTATAAACCCCAAACTCAGCTGTTACGTCCAAAAACGAAGTCACCCATGAAGAAAATTGAGCTACTAAATGTAAATATTCTAACAATGAAGCACAATGAACAAATTAGAGTGATGCATTCCCACAAAATTACTAGCTAGGGTGTATCTCTGCAACACCGAAACCAATCCTAGTGTTTGTCACCAAAACACTCAAAAGTTAACCCCAAGATCTAAGAGCTCTCCAAGACAAGAGGTCAAATACAAAATAATCAATCAACATGATGAGATATAGAGGCCCCTATATCTTCTTTATACACCCTGATGAGAGATAGAGGCCCCTATATCTTCTTTATACACCTTGTTCACCTTCTCTTCCCAAGAGACTTTTTCTTTATTTTATTATTCCTTGATTAAATCACTTAATTAATTAATTAACCATTTTAACTGTAAAAAGTGATATATACATCCTTATGGCTTCTCTAGCCACTGAAATTCACTTCTCATCATCTTATCCTATATTTCTTTTCCTCCCAATTCTGATGAGATATTACACTAAGATGTTTCTCTAAGTAATACTCCCATTATGACCTTCTTAGTGAATTTAATTAAAATATGACCCATAATAACTCAAAATTATGGAAATCGTCAAAATGCAACAAAACCAAAGCCAAGATACGTGGAATGGATCTTGATGATGAAATAGGATGAACAATGCAAGTCGAGCCTAATAAAACCCCTCAATATCTCTAGAACTTGTTGTCACCCCTATCTGGCTACTTTGTTAGTCATAACACTATGTAATGTAATAATGTCCCAAAATGGGGACATTACATCAGTCCTTCCATTTTCATTTTTTTAAAGAATTACATTAAATGAGAATAAACAAAAGTACACCATAAATAAGGAAAATCTCAAAAGGAAAGAGACATAATCATGTAATATGAACACAAAGAACTTGATAAGGGAGTTCGTCCCTGGTGGACTACATCTCCGGATCCTGCTCTCAAATGGGTAGGTATTTTTATTAACTCCACAAAAGAATTGGGCAAAATGCATAAGTGTACTTGATTATGGAGTTAATATGCAAAAGCTTTAACAAATCAGAGAAAACTAACCTGCTTTGGCTGTTTGTATGGCGTCATTTACCTAAAAGCGTTGTCTTCAAGCCCTCGATCCAGTGCACTTTTGTCCCAGAGACACCCCTACATCAGTTTCATGCCACTATCTCTAAATAATCAAATAAATGCTCGAAAATCATGCCCAAGTCTTTTGTACAAAGTGTGAGGATAAGCTCAGTTCTCTCTCTTGCTTTTTCAGAACTCTGGTCGAATACCCTTCTTATACAATTTTGTGGGTGGTTTTGCATTGATGAGGAAGTTGGTCAGTGGTTGTGGAGGCTAATTTTATGAATTTGGTTAGCGGAGGTCCCAGGATTGAATCCTGTGGACTCCACTTTTATTTAGTATGGTTTGGTGGTTTTCTAAATATGGAGTTGATTAGCAGAATTGCCCTAAAATGGCGGGGTGTTACTACATGTGAGGATGGTTTGGCGGGAGGGTATATATAGAAATATGCCATATATAATGAGGAAACTTCCACCACTGTTGGTAGTTTCTATATATATATATATATATATATATATATATATATATATATATATATATATATATATATATATATATATAATTTTATTTTATTTTGATTAGATCCACAAAGCCTCCTTGTGCATTTCATGGGTGCCGCGTGGTGCCCTCCTATTGGGTCATGTGGAATTTGTTGATTTTCCGACTTGTGTACTGACATCACCTTCATGTCACCTCAGGACATGTGGCATATGCAGATTGGTGCCATGGAGACTTTATTAGTCCACATGATGCTCAAAAGTCCAAATTTAGTGACCGTGGCATCCTCTAGTTAGCTTCCATGTGGCATCTGAAATCATCCTTGTTATGTCACCCTTTGGTAGCACCCATAGGCTATGATGGCGTTAGTCATTAAATGCTTGTCTTGACATCAACAATATGGATGCACACTCATTTCTGATGATTGGGCTATGTTGACCAAACTTTGACCACAATTATATTTCGATCCATAAGTCCGTTTGATGAGTCATTTGTGATGTTAGAATCTTGCGACCGTATTCGATCATGTTGTTTAAGCGTGTTTTGGGGAACTTTGAATTTTTCCCTTTCTCTATCTGATGGAGTCATTTTGAGCATTTTGAGTTGCCTATGTAAGTTCAAAGTTTTTCTTAGCCTTATCTAACTCCTTTTTGTATCATTTCAGCCCTTGAGAGATTTTGGACCGCAAAATATTTCGTTAATCAACTTCAGTAGAGGTAGGGGAAGAGTCCTCGCTTTGTCTTCTATCAATTTTTCCTTGGATGTGTGCCATTGAAATCCTACTGAAAGATAATCAACATCACCCTAGCGTGGGTCCTCATCAGCCTATCAGGGATGATATCTTCCTGTAGTCATCGAAATCTTTGAGGGTGCAAACTCATCTATTGAAGGTATTGAAACTTCCTGATCGTGATGTAATTCATCCAAGTACTGAGGTGCAAACTCATCAACTGAAGGTATTGAAATTTCCTCATCGTGATCCATGATCATGGGAGGCTAAAAAAGTTTCAAGTTCTCTACGTTCACAATGAAGTAAATCTACATATAAGGTGGAAGATCTAAATGAAAAGCATTAGTGCCACTTTTCTCCAAAATAGTGAAGGGTCCATATCGGATGGGATTGATTTTCTTTCCTTCACCCTTCAATTGTTCCTTTCTTATGTAAAGCCATAACCGATCTCCAACCTGGAACTGATGATCAACCTTGTTCTTGTCATGTCGAGCTTTATACTATGCTTGACTCTTCTCTAATTGTTCCCTGACTGCTTGGTGTATATGTTGAATCCTCTGGATGAACTTGCAGGCTCTATCCTCTGTTCGTTCTTCATTTACATCGACATCTCTCCCATACATCAAGTCCAAAGAAACGTTTGGTAGGTACCCAAAATATGTCTCAAAAGGTGAAATATGAGTGGATGAATGTAAAGATCAGTTATAATCATGTTGTACACAGGTTATTTGTTCATCCCATAACTTAGGATTCTTTTTGCAGTAGCCTCAAAGAAAAAGTACCACTGTTTTTTTTACCACCTCTTTTTGTTTGTCATTCTGTGGATGAAAAGCAATGCTCCTCTTCAATTTGGTGTCCATCATTCTCCACAAGCTAGTCAAAAACTCCCCAAGGAATCGAGTATCTCGATCTGATACAATGGATGTGGGTAAACCAAAGTGAACCCAAACATAATGAAAAAAGAGATTAGTGGTGTTCTCAGCAGTGATCTTCTTTTTACATGGCATCAAGATACACATCTTGTTAAACCTATCCACTACAACATACAAATAATCATGACCCCGTTTCGTCATTGGTAAACCCCCTACAAAATCCATGGAAATTATTTCCCATGGATGGGATGGAACGTGAAGTGGTGATTATAGCCCCAATTTTCCATTAGTGGGCTTACAAGTAGAACAAATCACACACCCCTTTACATATTTAGTTATAGTTTCTTTCATTTCAGGCCAATAACAAAACCTCTGCAAATGAGCCATAGTTTTTCCTACCCCAAAATTCCCAAACACAAGAAAAGTATGAGCTTCTCCTATCACATGGACTCATTCACTTGTAGGAATACATAGCTTCCCAAGATGATAGAGTAACTTTCCCTGCAGACAATAGTTCCCTACCTGTGCACCATGGGTTAGCTTCTCATATAATTATTTAAAATCTTCATTGATGGCATATTTTTCTACATAGCTATCATGAGATAAAGAAGTATTCTTCAAAATAATAGGAGAAACAATAGGAGGTATAGAAAGGATATTGGCTACCTTGTTACTTGTACCCTTCTTGTACTTGATTACCAAATGAAATTGTTGTAGAAAACCCATTCATCTGTAGTGTTGAGATTGTTGCAGTTTGGTATGTGCTTGAAGATACTGTAAGGGATGATGATCTATATGTATGATGGTTTCCTTCCCTAACAAGTAGTGCTTCCATTTCTTTACGCTTTGAAATAATGCATACAACTCTTTATCATATGTAGGATAGTTACCAACAACTTGGTTAAAAGTTTTAGAGTGGTAATAGATAGGATTACGATATTGCATCAATAATTCACCCATGACATATCCATTGGCATCTATATTGATCTTGAATGGCCATTGAATATTTGACAATGCTAATACTAGTGTAGTACTGATCTTCTCCTTTAAAATGTTGAAAGATTTTTGTTGCTTTCCTTCCCACTGAAAAGTGTTCTTCACACTGGTTAAGGCATGCAAAGGAGCTTCTATAAAGGAGAAGTTGGGAATGAATCTCCTCCAATATTGGACTGCACCCAAGAAGCTCTAGATCTCAGTTACACTTTTTGGCTCAAGACATTTTACAATTACTTCAATTTTGGAAGGATCAATTTTCAATTGTCCTCCTACCATGATATGACCTAGATATACAATTGCATTCTTTCCAAATTCAAATTTAGACATTTTCACATACAACTTTTCCCTTTGCAAAGTATCCAATACTTGTTTTACATGCCTTACATGTTCATCCCAAGTCCTTCTAAAAATGAGAATGTCATCTAAATACACAATCACAAAGTCATCTAGGAAAGGCCCGAATACATCATTCATCACATGCATCAAAGTTGTCGGAGCATTACAAAGCCCAAACGACATAACTAACCACTCAAAAAATCCTTGTTTGGTTTTAAAGGTAGTCTTCCATGCATCCTGTTCTGCAACCATGATTTGATGATATCCACTACACAAATCCAACTTAGTGAAATAAACAACATTCTTCAATTGATCAAGTAAATTATCTATGCAAGGAAGAGGGTATCGATTTTTCACTGTGATTTTGTTTAAGGCCCAATAATCAACACACATTCTCCATGTGCTATCTTTCTTTGGAACCATCATGATCATAGAACCACAAGGAGATGAACTGGGCCTGATGACCCCTTGATCCAATAAGCCTGTACCTGTTTCTTAATCTTTGTCATCTCCAAAATTGGCATCCTGTACATGCCCACATTAGGAAGAGGAGAATCATGTTGAAGATGTATCTCATGTCGGATTTTCCTCTTAGGAGGTAATCCATATGGTTCCTGGAAAATATCATCATACTTAGAAACAATATCAATCAATTCCTTTTTATGATATGTATCACACCCTTGGAAAGCCTCAGATGTCCCGACATCTTTCTCTTTGATGACCATGAGTACATATCTCTTATTAGTGGTTACAAGTCTTTTCATTTTCCTTGCACTAACAAGTGTCGTATTTACCATCATAATATGAGCTCTAACAATATATTCCACTCCGCTTTAGTAAGATATTATTTATTCTCATGACAAAAGAAGATTTCTTTTCTATCATAAAGATAAGGACTCCCCAACACTATGCCACATATATCAAGTGGTACAACATCCAAATCCACTTCAACAATCAACTTTGAAGCAATAGCAAATCTAACGTTGCATTGTTTGGTGACATTAAGTTTTTCTTCATCACATACCCAACCAAGAGGGTAAGGTTTTGGATGTGGTTTCATCACAACACTCATCTTCTTGACAAGTTCTTCAGATATTAAGTTTACTTGGGAACCTAGATCAAATAATGTATCTATCTTAGTATGTTTAGATACAACTCGTATATGAAATAACTCATTCCTCTTTCGTTCATCAATATGAGATTCATCATTGGAACTTGAACTAGCATGAAGAGAATATTTACCTTGTAATCCAACCATCATGATATTTATTTCATCTCCTGATTCAGAACCAAGATCTTGATGCACTGTAGCAACAATCTTTGTCTTCCCCTTTCTACCGAACGGTTTCGGTTTCTTTTGTGGATGTAGTTTCCAACAATGATCTTCATAGTGACCACTCTTATTGCAATGAGTGCAATATGGTTTTACTCCTTCTCTCATCATTGTAGCGATCTTCTTGTCCTTCCTTTTGAACTTCTTGAAAGTCTTTTGTGGGAAATTGGAAGGTTTCTTCATGGGATCTTCTTGAACATGTCCCCCCCTATTCTCAAGGTGAGTGGCTGACAAAAAAACTTCATCAAGACTAGTGGGGTTAAACAAGAGAAAAGTATGATGAATATAACTGTGAAGTGCACCAATATACTTCATTAAAGCTTCATAAGAATCCAAAGGAATGTTCAATGTGAGATATTTCTTCCTAAATTATTCTGTGAAACTTTGTACAATCTAACCTTTACTCTATATTAAATTTTTCCATACCATCATCGCTTTATGTAAATACCCTAATGGATAGAACTTCTTCCTTATCTATGATTTAAATTCCAACCATGAGGAAAGAATATTACCAAACTTATGTCCTGTAGTTTTCTCTTTCACCATACGAGAGCAGTGCCTTCCAATCGAAGAGAATCCAATTTCACTTTAAATTCCTCTTCGTCAATATGCTGAACAAGAAAATATACTTCAACATGTCAGATCCAATTATCTAGTTTCTCAGGATTAACATCTCCATTAAACATAGGTAAAGCAAAGTTTTAATCAAGCTTTAATAATGGTTTCTTAAAAGAGGCTTTATGTCTATAATGATGAGAATGATGAGAATGCTCAAAGGAAGAAGAACTAGAACTTGATGGTGAAGATGGAGGTTCAGGAGGATATCCTCCAGCCCCTTGGTTTATCGAAGCATCATCATTTGCATGTGATTCCTTTTTCTTCCCTTTCTTCTTCATCCTCTTCTCATAATCTCTATACATTCATTCGACCATTTCTGGCATGCGATAAACTACCATGTGAAAGTTTCATAACACTTGTCCTCTTCTGCCATATTCTTCCTTCGGGATGCACGACCAACTTCGGGATTGAATGTATTAAGAGTTACTTCACCCTACTTATGCTTGGCCCTAGTAAGATTTCATACTCAAACATTCAAGTCAAAGATGACTGCTCTGATACCAACATGATCTAGGATCTTTTCGTTAGGTGACTTATTAAAGAATTGTATTAAATGAGAATAAACAAAAGTACACCATAAAGAAGGAAACACTCAAAAGGAAAGAGACATAATCATGGAATATGAACATAAAGAACTTGATAACGGAGTTCGTCCTTAGTGGACTATGTCTTCAGGTCCTACTCTCAAATGGGTAGGTATTTTTATTAACTCCACAAAATAGTTGGGCAAAATACATAAGTATACCTCATTCTGGAGTTAAGCTACAAAAGATTTGTTCATATAAGAAAATTAACACCACCACTATGTTTGTGGTGTCTTTTTATCTAAAAATGACTGTCTCCATGCCTCGATCCGTCTGACACTTTTTGGCCTAAGACACACCCCTGCCTCATTTTTCATGTGACATCCTCTACAATAAATGATTGAGAAATATCGAAAAGAGTTCCCCAGTCCATACAAAGTCCGTACGGGCACGCTCGATTCTCCTCTCTTGATTTGTTCTAAACACTGGCTCAACTCCCCTTCTTATACAATTTTGTGGGTGGTTGTGCATTGATGAGGAAGTTGGGTGCATTTGTTGTGGAGGCTAAGTTCAGAACCTTGGTTAGCGAAGGTCCAAGGATCGAATCTCGTGGACTCTGCTTTATTTGGTGTACTGTTTGGCGGTTTTTCTAAATATGGTGGGTGGTTTGGCAAGTGCCCCTAAACTGGCGGAACCATTACTACATCTGGCATATGGTTTTGACAGAGGTATATATAGTGAATATGCCATATATAGAAAAACTGCTACCATATCTGGCAAAGTTCTGTTTATATAAAACGTTTTTTTAAATTTAGTCATGGAGCCTCCTTGTGCATTTTGGGGGTGACACATGGCACCCTCCTATTGGGCCATGTGGAATCCATTTATTTTACCACCTATGTGTTGATGTCACCTCCATGTCACCTCAGGACACATGGCACCTTTTGGGTGGTTCCATGTGGCATCGCTTGGGCGTGCCACGTAGAACTTTTTTACTGGTCCACATGGCGCCCTAAAAATTACAAATTTGAGTGACACATGGAAACCTCTGGTGCTTCCACGTGGCATGCTAACATCATCATGACATGTGTCACCCTATATTATTGCCACATAGGCTATACGGATGCTAACATCATTCGTACTGATGTCGACGTTAGCAGTACAGATGCTGACGCATCCCTGCTGATTGGGCTAGGTTGACCAAAACTTTGACTGCTTATATTTTCTGATTCGTAACTCAGTTTGACAAGTCATTTTCATCGTTAGAAATATTGCGATGCGCTCTTCATGATCATGTCATTTTAACTGCATTTTGTGAACTTTTAATTTTTTCCCTTTCTCTGTCTGCTGAAGCCATTCTAAGCGTTCTGAGTTCCCTCTATAAGTTCTAAGTTGTTCTTAGCCTTCTCTGGATCCCTTTTGGATCAAGAAATCCATTGTATAACCGGTAATATTAGGAGGATCCTCTTACACTAGAGTTAAGCACGATGTCACGTGAGGTTGGTTGAAGGGATATCCCCCCGATACCTTCTTAGCGTCAGATATATTTATGGGGATTTATCCATATATGGGGATATTACTAGTACCTTTACCTCTTTGAGAGCCAGTGCTTTCAAGGTTTCAGGCTTTGTTACGCTACCCATACGGTGGACTTGACTTATGATTGTTTTCATGTGCATTGGTTATATCGTGGTTTCTTAGTTGCTTGACTTAGGTACCACATAGGTTACTTGTCGGGGTTATTCTATAGGTACCCTAGGTCAGATAAGGGTCGGACAACACACAACCTTTATGGAGGATTACCTCTATGGGGGGATCTAACCAGTTGGTTGTTAAGCCCATGAGGGACCTTATAATTGATTATGTTAACTCTGATCCTTAGCAGAGGAGTCTCAGGCCCCTCTTGGGTGAGGCATACCTACTTTAGAGAGGGAGGCCCCTTTTAGCCACTTTATCCTGTTTGTGTGCATATTAGTCATTTGATTATTTTGTTGTGCTCTCTGATTACTAGTTAGCCTTAGGATTTGATTTTTATATCACGAGTCTTCAGTCATCGTGGAGCCATACTAGCTTCCCCATAGGTCTCTCCACTTGTTACAATTACCACTGCATTTTGAGTATTTTCCTTATAAAAGACGTAAAGTTATCAAATGTTGTACACACACCTCCACTTAACAGACTTGTGATCATACATGGATGAGTATTGAATCGAGTCAGAAAGATACTAGGAGTCCTTCAACTCCCATACCCACTATAGTTAATGGTACTCCTTCGACCCCTTCAACCACCATGTTTGTAATGCTGGAGGTTCCTATCATCTCACCTGTCTATCCTATAGTGAATACTCAACCTATATGCTTGAAACCTTTTGGGTCCCTTTTTCACTCATCGGCCTACAATATTTAGTCCATCCCATTGTCCTCTATCCTTTTTTCTTATGGTATGTCGAATTTCACTTCAGAATTATCATCCCCCATCCCTACGACTAGTATGAATACTAGTATTGGACTTGGGGGCATGGATCCTTCACATACTCCTTTCACGTTTGGTGGTTCTCATGTCCCACAAATGACTCCTACAGTTTGAGGCCTTCCTCCTTTTAACCCTGGGTCTAATCCTAGTTCTAATGCTCCTGGATGGAGTAACCAACTTGGCAGACAAGCTGTTGCTCATGGTCTATCCTTTAAACCCACCTCCTATGTACCGAATCTGACTAATCCATTTGGCATAACGAATTCACCTTTATCCTCCAGATTCACACGTAGAGGAGGTCAGTTTCATACCTTGGGCAACTCCCAAACTAGATCCCCTTCGGCTGGGGGCAGTTTTTACATCCCTCATAAGAACATTCCTACTGGAATGGTGCCCAAACAACCCCTCATGAATCATTTTGAAGGAGGGTATTACAATCCCGGACAGGGCCATGGTTCTCACCAAAACCTTGGATGGGTTGCAACTCCCCAACAACAATCTTTCCAGGGATCTTGGGGCTAGATGTGGCAACCCCATCTCCCTTTTCTATCCATGCTCAATATTCCAGACTTGTATAAGTTAATGAATGATCTTGTGTTTCATGATCCAACATGGCCCCCTATCCCCACCAAGCTTCCTTAAGATATTCCAAAATTTGAGGGTAAGAATGGTGAGTATCCTAGTGATCACGTTAACACTTTTCACCTATGGTTCTCTTCAAATTCCCTTAATGACGATTCTATTTGGTTGAGATAGTTTGAATGCACCCTCATGGGGGTTTCCTTGAAATGGTATACCGATCTACCTAGGGAGTCATATGGAACTTTTAATCATATGGTTTTAGTCTTCCTAAACCACTTCCAATTGTCGGTTCGTTACGATGTTGGCTTAGWAMTTCTATCGACCTTACACTAGGACAAAGTCACTCATATATCAGATCACATCTAGGAGTGTTGTAAAYGAAAGAGGTTTATCAAGACCTGAACACCCCGAAAATTCCTACTAGAGTGGTTCCTCAAGTCTCTCTTGCCTTGTATTTCAAAGAATGTTTCTACATTCGGGGTTRCATCTGAGGAAGAAGAAATTTTTAAATCCCAACAGTTAGATATTATATATGTGATGTTAAACGAGATTCTTCCAGATTCACCAAGTTCAAAATATGACCCTAGAAAAAATCCYRGGCCTCATGCCGATGGCATTGTAGGCTCCACCAATGTGAAATCCGCAGACTCRGTGACAAGTCATTTGAAAGAGTTGTCTCTAAACTAGCCTATAGGAGGGCCAACTTCATCTGTGTCCTCCAATCCCACTCAGTTGGTGGATGTACATTATGTGCAATCGTCGACCAACCCGAATGGTAACCAACAACTAGGAGAGAATAAGAAGAAAGGACGTAATAATAATCATAAGGTTGGGAAGAATAATAAACCCAAGGATAATGGTAATAATGAGAATAAAAATAGTAATACTGGTGAGGGAAAGAAAGAAAGGAGGAAGGTGAAATTTCCCTATAAGCTTTGTACAGACAATCACCTTACCCATTTATGCCCCAAACTTGCATAAGCTATGAGGATTTTGTCTCTACCACCCACTGTGTTGGCTAATCCTTTTCCACATAATCAACACTTGGCCTCGAGCTCCTCAAATTCTGAAAATGTGGTGAGTGGGACTCAAAATACACCGATGCAAGACAGTGATCGTTTATGAATCAATATGGTTAAACCTGAGGTTAATATAGCCACTTGATCTTGTGATTATAGTTCTCCATAGACTATACCTGGTCTAGAGTCTCCACCTCCTCTGGAGATGCCCTTACAGATCGAAAAACCAAAGCCCCTATCATGTATTCTGAAAGGAGTACTCAAGTGCTCTACCCACAATCGTAATACTAGAGCCACCAAGAATTACTCTATTGTTGAGGATCTGGGTCAAAACCCTTGTGCGATGTCGGCTCTAGAGGTACTCCAAACTTGTCCTTCACAGAGGAATTCCTTTCTATATATGTTAATACCTCTATATCCTTATGGCTCGAAATTTATCAAGTTTGACATCACAGATGTGAAGCCTCACTTACCTTACCATGTGGCATTCCAAATCCACGTGGGTTACTTGAAATATACCATCAAGCGTATTATTTTTTGTGAAGGCACTGCAACATTTGTGATGTCCCTGGTCTATTGGAAATCCCTCGACTCTCCAACCCTTTATCAGTCTCCGACCATGTTGACTACTTTTGATGGTTGTTCATTCCACCCTCACGATATTCTCCTGCCTTTCCGGTCCAGTTAGGTGGGAAGACGGTAGAGGTGGATGTCGATGTGGTTGATGTGCCCCTCGATTATAACTTGTTAATAGGATGGAATTGGACTTACGTTATGTCTGAAATCATATCATCTGTCTTCCTTACTCTTTGTTTTCTTCACGATGGGAATATCGTGATGATCGACTAGTTGTCCTTTGCGTATTCTATCCCCAATGCATTGGTTGGACCGTCGATCCCCATGATCGACAATTATCAACCAAGAACTAAGAATATCGGTATCAGAATGTATTAATCTCTTATGGGTACCTTCGACTTCATGGAACTATTTCACCATATATATGCCATGTCCAGTAGGTCTGTTTCATCATAGAAGTCCATTCCTTTCCACACTTCTTATTTTAATGATCCTTGGACCCTACCTTCCTCTACGACGTCTTTTGAAGGTCAGTTACATTTTGGAATGTCCATGACACTATCGACAACAAATATTGTGTATCAATTTGTTCTTGACTCTTCCACCGATCTCGATCCTGTTACCTCACGGACAGATGAGGAGGATCCTGTTTTAGAGTCCATGTGGGCCACTTCATCGTCTTGTTGACATGAATGCCTCGATGAGGATTTACCTTCAGATGAAGTTATCATCAAGGCCATGAATGGTTCTGACAGGCCCTGGGATGATATTCATCACCTCTCTTATTTTCTCCTGAAGCTTGCTAGAATCGAACAAGATGATTTTAGATCTACTTTGAGAGAGATAGTCAGACACATCGTAGTTCCACTTGATACGCATGGAATTTATGTCGAAGGAAACATGGAGAGTATCTCCCCTACCATCATGATTGATATCTCTTATATCCTTGGAAAGATTGAAAATGTATACATCGGTGCATATTGTTCGCCAGAAGAAATTTTGACCTACACCGAACTCTTCAAGGAATTTCGAGATGTATTTGCTTGGTCACATGAAGAGATTCCAGGAATCAACCCTTGAATGGTCAAACATGAGATTAAAACTTACCCGGATGATAAGCCTATTCGACAATGTCTTAGAGATATCAATCCTAGGGATGCCTCTACGATTAAGGCAGAGGTACAAAAACGACTTAATATTGGCTTTATCTACCCAGTTCCCTTGACTGAATGGGTATCCAATATTGTTCCCTTGAATAAAAAGAAAGGAACCATCTGAGTATGCATGGAGTTTCATGACCTGAACAAGGCCTATCCTAAATACAACATCCCGACACCTTTCATCAATCATATTCTCGACAAGTGTGAGGGAAGTGAATTTTTTTCTTTCATGTACGGATTTTCAGGGTATAACCAAATTTAAATTAAACCTGAGGAACAACATAATACACCATGTATTTTCCCTTGGGGTACTTTCTCATACTAGAAGATTCCTTTCGGTCTTAAAAATGTCGGAGCAACCTTCCAATGAGCTATGACCTTCGCATCTCATGATCTCAAGCATATAGTCGAATCCTATCTTGACAATCTTGCTACTCACTCCTGTAAGAGAGTGGATAACCCTAAACACATTTGAATAATATTTGAAATATGTCGCCATTATCGCATCTGGTTGAATCCTCATAAATGCATCTTTTGTGTTAGGTCAGGTCGACTTCTAGGATTTTTAGTCTCTAAGATTGGGATCACGATAGATCCATTAAAGGTTGAAGCAATACCTCAGTTGCCTCCCCCGCACATTATTCACCAACTTCAAGGTTTGCAGGGAAAAGATAACTTTTTACAATATTTTATAGTAAAATATGCCAATATTACTAAGGTTTTCATGTGTCTCTTGAAGAAGGACACTCCTTTTATCTAGAATGAGTGAGCCTAGGAATCCTTCAATGCTTTGAAGAAATCCTTGGCATCAACGCCTCTGCTGAGGTCTCCAAAATATGGTATAGATTACTTTCTTTATGTCTCCACGTTCGAAGAAATGATTGGTATGACGTTGGTTTAAGAGGATGATGAGCTCCGTGATCATGTAATTTATTTTCTTAGTATAAATTTAGTCGGCCCTAAACTCAAGTATTCTCATGTTGAAAATCTATCTTTAGTTGTCGTGCATGTAGTCCAACGATTACAAAATTGTATATTTATTTGAAAAAATACTATGGTTTCCAATGTCAATCCATTTCAATATGTCCTTACAAGGCGTATCATAGGGGGAAAGTAAAATAAACGGATTGTCATTCTACAAGAGTTCGATATAGATTTATCTTTTGAGAAGTCCAAGAAATTTTTACTTTTTGCAAAGTTAATATATAACTTCCCTCGATTAGATGAGGGTGTTATTCATGTTGATTCATTTTTGTATGAACACATTTTCCTTATCTCATCGTCATACCCTTGGTATGGAGATTATTTTTTCTATCTTCAAACTTTGAATTTCCCTCAGCATCTCTCGCGAGATGACCGACGATGTATATTATACCAAGAAAATAACTACCTTATCGTCAATGACACTCTATGTCGTCGAGGAGTAGACATTATCTTCTGTCATTGTTTAATTCATGAAGAATTTTAGTATGTTCTAAATGACTTCCGCAATGGGGCTTGTGTTGGTCATTTATCCGGGCTTGCGACGACCCAAAAAATTTTGCAATCCGGTTATTTTTTTCCATCTATATTTAAAGATTGTGTTGAAGTAGTTAAGAAGTGACACCCCTACCAAGTGTTCACTCAGAAAATGTGCTCGCATCCAGCCCCTCTCCATCCAACCATTACCATCGGTC
Organism: Picea sitchensis; assembly: GCA_010110895.2. Lineage (NCBI taxonomy): Eukaryota > Viridiplantae > Streptophyta > Pinopsida > Pinales > Pinaceae > Picea > Picea sitchensis. The sequence continues at coordinate 144,960 of SNQJ01S0031673.1, forward strand.
CCTTCACCAAGTGGGCAGTGGACTTTGTGGATTGCAACTATACTTCGGTTGGGGGGCATCGACACATTATCATGGCTCTATACTACTTTACTAAGTGGGTCGAGACCATGCCTATAGTTAAATCCTATGGGAATATTGTTGTCTTATTCATATTCAATCAAATTATAGCCACATTCAGAATCCCGAGTGAGATTGTCACTGATCATGGAATTCACTTTCAAAATGAAATGATGGAAGAACTAGCATCAAAACTGGGGTTTAAGCATGGTCATTCTTCCCCTTACTATCCCCAGGAAAATGGACAAGTAGAGGCCGTGAATAATTCTCTCAAGACCATTTTACATAAAACTATCATCCAGAGCAAGTTTGACTAGCATATCATGTTGTATCCTAAACTTTGGGCATACCAAACCTCGATCAATACTTCCACCGATTTTTCTCCTTTCTAGTTAGTACACGGTGTGGATTCGATATTACCTATTGAATGTGAAATCCATTCTCTTATATTGGGACAGAGTTGCTCTCTACGACACTTCTATCTCTAACAATACGTACACCTAGAGAGTCTAGATGAGAAGCGTTGAGATGCCTCTATGACTATTGAAGCGAATAAAAGATGTGTCAGGTCCAATGCAATAAGTCTATCTGTCCCCTTGGCTTGTCGGTTGAGTGACGAATCCTTCTATGATCGAAACCAAAGAAACACTAGGGAAGGAAATTTCAAACCCATCTTGACCGCGATCCTTATATCATGTGGCGTGTCTTAGATAAAGGAGCCTAAAAATTAGAATATTATGAAGGGGAACATGTTGGTTGAGCCCAATAATGGGCTCTATTTGAAAAGGTATTACACTTGAGTACCAAGCTTGGGCATAACTCTTTGTATACTAATGTAATTTAGTGTATATATATTTTCCCTTTATTTTTATCTTTAGCTTGATTATAGATTTTTCCCTTGGTTGGCCGGTCAATGGAGTGTCGGTCTACTTAGGATTTATAGACGGGGCCATTCATCATACATGGAAATTAGCTTCCTCCACTTGGGTTGTTTACTCACATGGTTGGTGTCTTTAGGTGGCGTATTCCTAGGGACATCCATGAATAATGTGGGCGTATTCCTAGGGACATCCATGAATAATGTGGCCGAATATAGCGTCGTTATAGAACTTTTTCACGATGAAATTTCACATGGTATTCACTCTTTAGAGGTTCTCCTGGACTCTCAGTTAGTAGTATGTCAGTTGAATGACAGTTACCATGTGTCGGACCCTACTACTCCAATGATTCCTATGGGTACGACTTTTGGAGCGAAAATTTTATTTTATTACTTATCATCACATACCTAGAAGTTCTAATTGTGTATTTGATGAATACGCTAATTTTGTTTTATATTTTCATTTGTCACATAACTAAATCAAAGAAAACATTATCATCAATGTACACATTATAACATAAGTAAAGATGAGGAACCATGTTTTTATATATATTTAAAAAAATATGATGTTTATAGTACAAAATTGGGGCTAACACCCTCAATATACATATACAACCAATCATACAATAGTCATAACATCTATGCTTGTGGCACCGTATGATTGTCATGATATCAAACTATGACGTTTGTGAGATGTTGAAAGAGTCATACCCAAGAAAGGGGCACACCTACCACTTGTCGCTACATAGCCTTCGACAGACCCTCCACTTGAACCATAGAAATTATATGTGTCAAGTGAAACAATTTTCCCTACATGATTTGAAGCACTCTCTCTATGTCCTCTCACACTTCCTCATATCCTTGGTTCCTTTGATGATGTCATGGAAGTCCATATGACCTTCATGGACCTATGTCTGCATCACATACATGTTTAATTAGTACTTAACATCATCCAAAAATAGTTTTGTCTCCTTATACAAAAATAAAAATAAAAATGAAGTAGTTAAAACAATTTGACATACCTATGTCTCCGTAGGTGAAACCTGGTGGTAATGGAATGCTAATATCTCCTCTAAAGTCAATCCCTTCATAACGGTAGTCATCCATATCTATCACCTGCCAAATCCACTAGAAGTATAAGTTATCATTGTAGGGTGTTGGAACCCTACCTCCCCCCTTATGCCTCATTACCTCAGTCCACCATGCCATGGCTGGATCGTGAGGTCCACATGGAATAATATTGACTCTAGGTCCCAAGCCTGGAACCTACTCAAAGAAAAAACTACAAAGGATAGAAACGAACCCAAAGTTCCTTTTACTACCTTGTTTTCATTCTGTCAGTTGGCTCTTCATGTTGTCCAGTAGTGAGGTGCAACAGTCATACACCATGGTTCGTAAGCACTCTACTGAGTATAACACAAGTGGCCTTGATGCCTGGTGCAAAGAGGTCGATCTTGTGATTTGTGTTAAAACGAGGACAACAATATTGAGACTTAGATTGTTTATCACTTTAATGGGGAGTTGGATCCCTACCTTCTTAGTCCCTACAATACAATGATTGACTATGTATTCCTTGATTTTCATACCACTCCCAGCTCTCTGAGCTTTGAGGTTGACCACCTCACCTCGATGCACCAATCCCATCAAGAACTAAATGTCCTCAATTTAAATCCTTAATGGTTGTCCATCAAGGTTGAATCTCTGACTATCTAGATCCCAGTAGTCCACAAGAAATTGTAGCAATCTCACTAGATCCCTCATACCTTTGAGAGCCCAAAACTTGTATATCCGACACCTTTTTAAGGTCGTTTGGGGACCTGGATATTTCTCCACTACAACATCCACCTCCTCATGTTGTCTTTCTCTCCACTCTAGCACCATCCTGCAAGAGTCAAACCCTTTTTTGAGTTAGATACCTTTAAAAAACATTATCCATAGACATGTATGCGAGATGTAGTGTACACAGTCACGTATATGGATTCTTATACACTGTTTTTTTTTTAAATAGTCGCATATAAGCATGTGTATATGTGACTCGATAAATTGTAGCACGTGTACACCTAAGTTTTGAAGTTGTTCCCTAAATAACTTAGAAAAGGAGGCCTAATTACAAAATTTAATGCATTGAAAAGAAATAGGAGAGAAAGATGAAATTCCTGGGCCAGACGGTCGTCACTTCCGTCGCTCATAGCTCTCGCAATCACCAGTTGAATTTTGGAGGAAATTTGGTCCAAAATCCACTATTTGGGTAAAAAATACAAATGGTATAGTAAAATTGGTTTTTTTTACTATTTATAGCAAATTTTTACCCACTTTGCATAGTTTCATCCAATATTTTGGCCTAATGGACTAATACAATAGTGGATGGAGTTGGGTTTTGTAGTTTTATCCAAGGATTCTTGCAGTTTCCAGTGCCATGTTTCTCATTCGTAACTTTGGACAGGTATTTTCATTACCAACATATAGGATAGGCATCCAATTCATCGTGCACACTTGCATCGTCCTATGATTGTCACTCATATTCCTTAGGTACAAACCCATTTCATAGTGACAAAGAACCTTCTATATGCAACTAGAAGTGTCGTTATCGAATGGTAGAGATTTACCAAACATGGGTACCCTAGTTATATCCCTTGCTTGATTTGGTGCCCATGTAGAGATTTTTGTCTGTAGGAATGCGAGTCCCTTATAGCTAATACATAAATTTATGTTGAACCTCATTTCTTATTCATAATCATACTGACTTGTACCTAGAGGAATCCCAAATGAGTTTGAGTTAAGCTCTTTTTGGACTCGTTTAAAAAAGTGAAAAGATTGTCGAGTGCACTTGTCTCTTTCAAACCAGTTAGACTAAGATTATGAAAAAGGAAATGTTTTGTCGTTAAGTTGTAATTGCATCTCATTCTCTTGCTTGCAGTATTGAGCGTATTGTCAGTTCTCTCTTTTTGCGTTATAATCCTTTCACCTCAACAGTTTGCATCATCATCCAAGCAGAGCATTTTTTATATCATTTGCAGCTTGACACCCTATACCTAGGAGGAAACATTTCCCCGAGTGTCCATCTCCTGCATGCACCTCCTTTCATTGAGCATAGGTATGTTCCACTGCTGGAATTAGTTTTTCTTACTTGTGACACTTGTTTCCTCCTCTGTATCATAACATTCATTTGACTATGAAAAAATAAAAAAAGACAGTCGGGAAAGGAATATTATCTTATATTGGAAGTAGTCGTGTTCCCTTTGAACAGAGCACAAATTTTTTGAGTCCACTTGTCATAAAAAAAATTGTTTTATCATGACCTTAGGAAGTTGAGCTCATTACAAAGAGTTTACTCCCCTGAATGGTTACTCTTCCAGTACCTATGGAGAGTTTGATTGATGCCTCCTGCATCTCAAATTTTTATCATTGAGTCTATGCTTCTAGAGTGTTCCATGTGTCTCATGCTCTTATTGAAAGGATGTCTGTCAACCTGTGCTGGCCATTCCTCAAAACTCTTGAATTTTCATGTCGACCATACCCTCAGTGTGTCACAAAATCATATGAATTTGTAGTCCTATCGTGCACCTTGGTCCTACTTTCCTCATTGGTAGGTAACCTTGAACCCAACAATTGACATTTCATCACTGGTCGTTGATTAGGTGGTTTCCCTTGTGTTCGATGAAAAGACATCTATTCAAACATTGGGATTCATGTAGTGTCTTGGATTCCATTATCCTTATTGGTGGTCTCCTTGCCTTTGTCAGCAATTTTCCTTATTGGATTCTATTCAAAGGGTCTTTTAGATGTACCGCTTGCATCTGGCACACGCAAAAGATGCACAGGGTCGTTGGTTCATGAAGATGTTCATCCAATTTCCTCCAAATCATTAATGTCCTACTTTTAACTCATGCTGAATGATGAAATATGTCTTAGTTATCTCCTTTCAGCGGGTATCCTTCCATCGACTTCAGGTCATCTATTTTGGAGATGATACCTAGAGTCCTATGAGTACCTAGAGGCTTGCAATCATTAGTGGCAGTTATTCTCACCATGGATAGTTGGGAATACATCAATGTCTCCTGATCGATGGATTATTCAAGTGTTCAACCTTCACACCTCTATTCACACTTGTAAGAATGTAATCGGTGCCTTGATACCTACTTTCATTATTAGTAGGTTGTCTCGCATTTGCTAACAATATACCTTAATGACCGGTAATCAAATGATGTCTCATTGTGTTTGACCTCAACTCCTTTTATCACATTATGTAGACTTGCACCATTGAAGGATTTTGTAGAATACTTGAGGACATCAGTTCATAGTCGCATATTTCTTAAGATGTTGCTATCTTTGATTGGACCAATACCTATGTGACTTCAGTGATCATGGGAGATCAAATTGTACTCCATTGTATACATATATATTAATATAGATTTTGAGACTGGTTTTACTAGGCCTTGTTCATGACTATGACATCCTTTGGCATGTAGCCACCTTTGTATTCCCTATTCATGGCCATGGACAACTGTTTGGTATATTTTCACATGGATCTACAGTGTAATTCAATTGGTATCCATGTTTGCAAAGTCAGTGTAGATTGTAATATTCTCATGAGCAACTAGTTCTTCCAGTTGGGTCTCCATTAATCCACGTATGGGTCTGATAATGTATTTCTACCATTGCAGATACTCCTATGACCTCACACATTAGGGGGCATCTGTTATATAAATATTTTCCTCACCCAATGCAAACTTGCACAGAAGGCCTTTTTCCATTTTCCTATGCAAACTTGAACTCCCTTTTTGCAAATCCCAGAGCTAAAAAACATTAATTTTCCACATATATGCGCCCTATCAATTGTAAAGCATGCGTATATGTAGGATGCACCACTACATCCCGCATAAATTGGGTTTTGTGCTCAAAATAACAAATGGTGTCAGATTTCCATGTGACATCATGAGATCCATTATCCTTGGCTTTACATATACTGGAAACATTCCGACTCGGCCCTTCAGTTCCACTTGAAGGCTATAAATGGGACAAATCCGAGCTATTGAAAAGAGGAGAAGAGTTCAACTTTGAGATCAAATTTACTTTGGAGAAATTATTCACTTCATATTGAGTCTGCATCCCTTTGTCCTTTTAAGTATGAACACATTGTTCAACCACCAAGCTCTTCCCTAAACTTCATTGTCTCTCTTATATGAGATTGCCTTTGGAGGAGGATTGAAGTGGTGGAGGCCTAGCTGTAAGGGACTTAGTTTCTCGGTTCTGAATCATGCTAACACGAAAGTTTGTAATTCATTCATTTATGTTGATTACATTTTAATAGAAATACTCTTTTCTCATCCAATTAATATCTTGCAAATATTTGAATTGTTATTCCATGGGCGTATTTGTTATGAATGTTGATGAAATATGCTATTGAATTTGATAACACTATATATTATCACCATATGCTTGTGTTTCTTGGTTGTTTAGGAGAAGTTGCAAGTGTATTCCTTTGAGTCAAGTGCTCAACGATGGACTTCATCGAGCATCTGGACGAGGTAGGCCTTTTATCTTGTCTTTCTAGCATATTTATTTGTATAGCATACCTGAAATTAGAGTTGATTTCTACAATCATTTATGTCTGTTGTGGTTTACCCCTAGCCATAGATATGTTTTCCTAATAACATCCCATCTCCTGTTGAGTGAATAGAGATCATACTGCGGGATGAGGCACGATGACTTTGGTGTGATTTTTCAAGATGTAAGATATGAAATGTTTTACTTTTTTGTATAATGCATAAGCCTATTTGTCTATAGCAGGGTAGTTCAGTTCAACTCCTTCGATATTAGTGATCATAAATGATATCAGTGCTTCATTGTTGTCATCATATTTCTAGGTCAATACTGTAACCAAGGACTAGTCGGAGGTGAAAATATAGAGGAAAAAATATTTACTAAAATCGGGACTTCGCTCGTCATCCCATTTAAACTCTGCATCCTTGCAAATAATGTTTTGTACGGGTTTGAGAGTTTCAACAAAATCATGCGTGAACTTCCTCACAAAGTTAATTTTCCCAAAGAAGGATTGTATAGCCATTTTCTTATCGGGAAAGGGAAGATGAGTTATTGCCTTGATTCGTTCAAGGTCTATATGAATTCCTTCTTAAGATATATTATGACCTAGTAGTTCCCCTTCCTCTACACGAAAGATAGTTTTCTCAGGGTTCAAAGATATTCTTTATTTCCTACACCTTTCAAAAATTTGGGTTAGATGTTGGATGTGGTCTTCTTTGTTCTTTGAATACAAAATCACGTCGTCCAAATATAATACTACACACTTGTTAATCAATCCTTGAAAGGATACGTCCATGGCCCTTTGGAAGGTTTCCTCTACATTTATCAACCCAAAGGGCATGCGTTTATAAGAAACAGTTCCCCACTTGGTTTAGAAGGTAGTCTTCAATTGGTCTTCCTCTAAAACTAGGACCTGGTTATAACCTAAGAAACCATCTAGAAGGGAAATGATTTCAGAGCCATACACAGTCTACAAGATTTTTTCCATGGTCGGGACTGGGTAGTTATTATTTTCATATGCTCTATTAAGGTTTCTAAAATCTACACACAGGTGGATCTCCCCAAAAAGTTTCCTGAAAGGAACCAAATTGTGTTAAGACCTAAATAGTGGCTCATTACCCCTTAATTGGGGCATATTATATTAGTAATGTTATTTTATTTATGTGAGCTTTAGTCCATTACTTGTAATTATACCTCCTAGTCTCCTATATATACCAAGGAGAGATTTTCATTTTGAATCATATTGTAATTGTACATTTATGTGGGCATAAGGAGGTTGCCCGCTTGAAGAGGCTTATTATCTGAATTTCTCTCTTTTTCAAGGCATTGAGTACTTATTCTGAGGTTTTTCTATGCTATATATATATTTCGTTCATAACATATGGTATCAGAGCTCAAGGTCTTGGGGTTTCACTGCTACATCTGAGACACCTTGGAATTTGTGCTATAACATTTTTTATAAAACGTTTTAGAAGGAATGAATTGGAGTATATTTAGGAGATGGATTGAGGTATGTTGGGTTAAAATTTCATCTCCTGAGGCATTATACTTTCGAAGATACAACCTGTGCAAGATAGGGTTCTAGAATCATCCTGAACTGAGTCATTGCGGAATTTTCACTATAGAAATGTTTCTATAACATTACAGATCCTATATTCAAGAAGATATTCACAGAAATTAGTAAGATATATGTGGTAAAAATTTCAGCTTCTGGGTCATCTTAAATTTGTATATACACCCTGTGGAAGATAGGGTATCTGGCTAGTCCTATTGACTATTCTCAAGAAGGTGTTTCAGGTAAAACAAACATAACTTCTTCCTAGAGTGTCCAAATTGAGTGAAACTAGTTTCATTAGATAGTGGACAATTTGTAGTATATCTGGTACAAGTTTCATAATTTCATATCAATTATTTTGTGCGGGGCACGCTATACAAGTGAGATCTCCTGGAAAGGAAAAAAAGAAGCAAGTTGTGGGGATGTTACAATAAATTCTACTTGGCACATCCAATTTTGATAACAACTATGGCATTGCAGATAATAAATATCATAGAACTACAAAAAATAAAGTTTGATACCCAGAAGGGCCGAAACGTTGGAGATACAACAGAAGAAAGATTTTCTAGCAGAACCACCTCAGAATCAAGGTTCAAAAGTGATACTTTGCCAACATGCCACCCAAAAAGGGAACTTCTACACCAAATAAGCTTCCATAAAATCCTAATTGGACTCTTGATGAAGGTGAATAAATGTGTGGGGACACAAATGATTTACAAAAGAAGACAATAACAAAATATGAACTACAAGATATGGAAGCTAAGTTGGAGACAATACATACTAAGATGGATGGTTTAAAAGAGGAGATCATGGAAGGATTGAAAAATTTCATAATAGAGAGGACACCTGAAAGTGAAAATGTATCCCATGAAATTCATGATGAGGACACAAGGAAGCTGAATCAAGAATGGAGAAACTCTAACTTTGGGTTGAAGACCAACCACGTTCCTAAGATCGATATGAGTAAGTTTGATGGCAAGGAATCTATCACATGGATACTTTAGATGGAGCAATTCTTTGATCTACATAATGTGCCACATACACAAAAAGGTACAAATTTCTTCTTTATATTTAGAATCCAATCAATTTTTATGGTATATATGGCTTTGTTATCACAAATCACTCGTCACTTGGACAATTTTCATGGAAGAAATAATAGCACACTATGAGGATACAAGGAGCAATACCTTCTTTAGCCAATTGATAAATCTCAAGCAAAAGAGTTCAGTTAAATAACACATTGAGAACTTCCAAAGATTGAATATAAAGGTAACAAATATTCCAGATGAGCACTTGATTGATGTATTCATAGGAACTTTAAGAGATAATATTGAACATGAGGTTCGCCTTTGGGAACCCAAATCATTGGAGAATGCATTTAGGGTGGCAAGAAATGTTGAAAGTAAAAATATGGCTATGGCTACTACAAGGACCAATCCTAACATCTATAGAGAGAATAATGCTCCTTCTTCTAAAACACCTCAACCTACAAAGTTGACACCTCAACAATTGGAGGAAAGAAAAGAAAAAGGTTTATGCTTTGATTTTGACAGCAAGTACAATAAGGGACATAAGTGTGGTGAGAAGAAGTTATTCCACATAGATTGTGAAGAGGAAGAAGAGCAAGAACATGAACAAGAACCATCTCAAGATGAAAACATAGAATTAATTTCGTCTGAAGAGTTGACTCCCACGATATCGTGTAATGCATTCGTTGGAATTAACACTCCTAAAACCCTCAAGATCAAAGGATATATCAAAAATAAAAAGGTAATAGTCCTAATTGATTCTCGCAGTAATCATAATTTTATTCACTATAAATTAGCCAAAGATATCAATTTCTTTGTATATCCAGTACCAGAGTTTCAAGTAATGATTTCAGATGGAGGAAGTATCAATTGTTCAGGAAAATGAAATAAAATCAATCTTACTATGGGGGGATATGTAATGAATAGTCTAATGATTTATATAGCCATGGGTGGTTTTGATGGTGTACTAGGAATCCAATGGTTACAATCATTAGGAACAGTGGCTTTTAATTTTCAAGAACTTTTCATGAAATTTTCATTTGAAGGAAAATAAATTGAGCTAAGAGGTATCAGGGGGAAACTCGATAAGGTGATAAGCTCTAATGGCATGCCAAAATTATTGAAAAAGGGGCATCAAGGTGTTATTGCACAACTATGTGCACTATATGTTCAAACATCTAAGCCATCTATTCCTCTATATCTCCAAGGGATCATTGATAAGCATTCCAAAGTATTTGAAGATATTCCCAAAGGTCTTCCACCACTCGAAATCATGATCATAATATTCACCTAATTCTTGGGAGTGTTCCTCCTAACATCAGGCCATACATATACCCTTATGCCCAGAAGAGTGAAAATGAGCGCATGGTTGAAGAAATTTTAGAGGCTCGCATTATTAGACTTGGCCAAATTTCTTACTCTACACCGATGGTAATGGTATTCATGAAAGATGGCTCATTGCGTATGTGTCCATATTATAAAGAGCTCAACAAGATCACTATTAAATATAAGTTTCCCATTCCTGTCATTGATGAATTGTTAGATGAACTACATGGAACAATCTATTTCACAAAGTTGGATCTTCGTTCAAGGTATCATCAGATTAGAATGAAGGAAGAAGATATCCCAAAAACATCATTCTGAACTCATGAAGGCAATTATAAATTTTTGGTCATGCCTTTTGGCATTACAAATGCAACTTCCACATTCCAAGGGTTGATGAATTCCATTTTCAAGCCCTTGCTTCAAAAATTTGTGTTAGTATTTTTAATGATATACTAATCTATATAAAGTCTTGGGAGGATCATGTGCGACATGTTGATAAGGTGCTACAACTACTAAAGGAGTAACAAATATACGCCAAACCATACAAATGTTTCTTTGGAGCGAAGGAGGTAGAGTATTTGGGTCATATTGTATCTCATGAAGGTGTCAAGATAGACCCTAATAAGATTAAGGCCATGATGTATTGGCCGATTCCAAAAACATTGAAGAATCTTAGAGGATTTTTGGGTTTGACAAGTTACTACCGCAAGTTTGTTCGACACTATGGAAGAGTAGTAGCACCTTTAATGACACTAACTAAGATGGAAGCATTTTCATGGACTCCATAGGCAACTAAATCTTTTGAGCAACTTAAAGAGGTGATGTACAAATCTCCTATCTTGACCACTCCAGACTTCACAAAAACCTTTATTATGGAATGTGACGCCTCGGGAAATGGAATTGGGTTGTCCTAATGCAAGAAGGAAGGCCCTTGGCTTTTGAAAGTCGCCCACTCAAGGGAAAGGACTTACACAAACCCATTTATGAGAAGGAAATGATGGAAATACTAAATGCATTGAATAAATGGCGTCCTTACCTAATAGGTAGGCACCTCAAGGTCAAAACAGATCATAATAGTCTTAAATACTTCTTGGAGAAAAGACAATCTTTAGAAGAACAACAAAAATGGGTGACCAAGATATTGGGTTATGATTTTGAAATCGTCTATAAAAAAGGGAAGCAAAATGTTGTGGCAGATGCATTCTCAAGGAAGGATGAAGATGTTGAGTCCTTTCTCTATGCTATCTCGATCATCCAATCCAATTGGATAATAGAAGCAAGGGATG
>SNQJ01S0031673.1:172517-204386 GCA_010110895.2 Picea sitchensis
AGTATTTTAGGAAAATTCATTGTAATATTCCCTTGGGTTAAGCCGTCAAGATTAGCCCCTTTGTCCTAGCCTCTCATCCCCTTCCCTTTCCCTTCCCAATGGAGCTTAGTCCCCCATAATTCTTTCTTTATGGTCGGTTTACACATAGCAATGTAATTGTATTAATGATGTGAGTATTTACATATACAAAAATTAGGCTCTTTGGCCTTCAACATCTAGGCTCTTCGGCCTAATAAGCACATAAGCCTCACAGCTTATAAATACTTGTCTCACTAGCCTATAAACATAATTACAATTCAGTAGGGCTTGACCTTGGGGTAATACACTAGATATCCATGGCATGCAAAATAGACAACATTTCATTTTCATAGATTGATTACCCCAAATGGAGTCCTAACAATTTTTTGTTGGTAAAGGCCAAAGGTCTACCCTCTTGCATAAGGAACACTCCAATTCCTATCCCAAAGGCATCACATTCTTGGAAAAGGGTCTTTGTGAAATCAGGAAGGGACAAGACCAGAGTAGTGCACATAGCATCTAACAATTTCTTTATCTCTTGATACATCAGGGGTTCCAGAGATGGATGGTACTTCCTAATATTTTGTTGAAGGGTTTTACTCCAGATTTTAATGGGATTGTGTGTTGGATAATGAGTGTCATAAGTTTTCAATTCTCGATAGGACCACGCAAATACATCTTGATATTCTATAAAAAGTTTCAGATAAGATTTCCTGTCTTATTTGGACACTTTTTTACCTAGATTTACATTCTTAGGGTTTTCCATGGTTCTTAGGTTTATAGTCACATGTATAGGAAATGAACTCCCTATTTTTGCATTCTTTGACGCTTTAAATATTTCCCTCGGGTTGAAAAGGTTCCCCAAATTGGCTACCCCTTTTGGTATCATGTGAAACCTTGGTTTATTATCAAAATGATATGTTCCCTTCTTCTATTCATGGAGATTAGATTATGTGAGTAGTTCTTGGAATACTTCATCATCAATGGCCAAATATTTAAAATTATCCTGGTTAGTCAGGAAGTCTACAATCTGATCATCTCCTTTAAATACTTTCTAGTTAGAAATGTTGTTAGGAACCGAAATATTGTAGAGTAGTACCACTCTGAACATAGAGGCTTCATAATCTTCTAAAGGATATAATCTCGAGGATGCGGTGGCTAAGGATTCAACACGAGTATTCTGTGTTTTGGGAACAACAATAATATTGAAGTTCTCAAAATGTTCTATTTGTCTATGCACCTCTTGTTGGTAATTGCTCAAGTGGGGTGAATTGCAATGGATAGTATTCTTCACTTGCCTAACGATAATTTCATAGTCCCAATTTTTTTTTAGTTCTTTAATGTTTAAGTCTATGTCTTTCTTCCATCCCTGAACTAGAGCTTCATGCTCAATAGTGTTATTGGTGCATTCAAATTCTAGTCTGCAAGATAGGAAATTCCACTTCCTCTTTGGGTCAATGAGAATACATCTTTCTCCCAGCCCTTCTTATGATTTAGACCCATCAAAATACAATGTCCAAACATGTGAGAAAAATTTAGTAACTTCTTCATGCCTAGTTATTTTCTCACCTCAACATTTTGTGTCTATTATTCCCAATAGAGGATCATGATAGAAGATTCTTTCTTCTATGGCTGCCAATATATTTACTTGAAAAGTCATTTCATAGTTTTGAGTGAGAGGTACATCAGACGAGAGAGGGGTGAAATTATCGAAATCAGAATCGAAGGAGAGTTGTGAGAGGTGCTACAATATTCTAATTCTGAACAAAATTGCAACAATAACTTGTTAAACCCACAAAACCATGTAATATTTTGACAGTCTTAGGGCGAAGCCAGTCCCGCATTACTGTCACACACCCACTACGACAACTAAGTATTTTTTTTTTTTTTTGTCTTTTCTTCGAGGGACAGAATCCATGAATTTCTATAGGGCCTAGTGCAGACCATCCATTCCCTTATCCTCCTCCAAGCGACCACCACCTAGCCTTAGCGCAAGCATCTTTCGCAACTCATGAGTTGTAGAGTCAAGGCTCTCAACTCCTCGTTCTCCAATAGTCGATACCCGAGATGCGATATGGGTATGGCTCTCTCCTCACTAGTGCCTGCTACATAAAACCATAGGCTAGGCTACACACTAGCACTACTCGCAACTCTAGACTTCATGAGTTGGAATGTTGAGCCCTCATTCTCCTCCTTTGTGAATCCCCGAAACACAAAAGGTCAACATTACGTGGACTCTGTATAAAGCGACATGTACACGCTACTTGTCTCCTCTGCTTTACTCTGCTTATGAGTTGTGTTGTTGTCGCCCGTCGCACGAGACCTCGGCTCTCGATATTTCGCAACCTCAACGATCAAGGTGCAACTTCTTCACCCTTCGAAACCCTAAAACATGATAAGTCAACAATGGGTTGACTCTTTCCCAGGCGACATGTGTCCACCACCTGTCACCCGCTTCCACCTTTCTCTGGGTGCTTGTTGTTATGCCACTTGTCAACCACGTCATCTCCACCTAATGGATGTGCCACATGTTCGCATGAGCCCTCGATGCTTGACACTTCGTGACTTCTGCAGTTGAAAGGAAATTCTTTCAACCTTTAAACCCCCGATATGCGATATCACGTGTTGGTTCTGATCCAACGGTTCTCCCATGGCTTGTATCCAATGACCACGATCACGTTGCAATCTCAGGAATCGTGAGTTCACGCAGTCCTACCCTTGACCACTCCAAGTTGTGAGTCAGCGAAATGCTACCTGACTGCCACACGTCCTATGCCGATGGACGGTTCTGAATACTTCGGGACTTTCAGGAAGTTGTCGAGTCCACTCTCCTACCTATGCAAAGGTTAAGATCGACGATCAATAGAGCTCTGATAGATCCTTGGATCGATGGTGTCGAAGTGTTAACGCTTGCGCTGCTCCTTTAGATCCACCGGTCTGACAGATCTAGGGTATTCCTGAAAGGATTACGATCGTTCGTCTACCAAACGATGGGGTATTCTCTTTCGATAATTGGACTCGCTATCCTTTATGAGATTGAATCATGAAATTCAACCTCTCAGAGAATCAAACCCCCATGACTCCGATACCTTAGAAAACTACTCTTTCTTACATAAGGTTTCCAGACCTGGATCTCACGAACCTTCAGACGGTTCTTGGGAAATTGTCCCTGATCTTAGTCAAGTCTCTGGGTAAAGGTTCGGTACGGTTCCAAGGTTTATGGGGTAATTCCTGGGGAAGAGTACTCTCAAGGAGCCTTCCTAGAATATTATGAGAATCAAGAAAACAAGACGATTCTCGGTGGAGAGAACTCATGCCCTAGACTTAATCATTTGTACAGAACCAATTATGGAATTTAAGTATACACATGCATCTATTATTGCCAGTCTAAAACACCAGGCAATCATTCCACACAGAAATCATTATGGGCGTATAAACATGAGCATGTATTCATGATATTCAATTCAAAATACAAGGCATAAAATACTTATCAGATCCATCAAGCGTGATGCAACTGCTGAGAGGGGTGCTCGTTTCCACCCAACCGTAGGCTCAGTGACTCCAAATGGATTTACCGCTAGCCACCCCCGAGCTAGACCATGATGCTTTGAGATTCAGTCTCCTACTTCCAGCTCAACAGAAGTCAAAGACAAAGGTTACTCTACTTCTCCTGATACAGAAAAATAATCGAGGATGAAGGTTACTCTCCTTCCCCTATGTTCAGAACTCCCTGTGTTTTCCATAGTTTCTCCAGTTCTCTTCCACGATCCCTGTCATGTGCACTCTCTCTCTACCCTTACCATACTTCCTCTCTTTCCTTTTTCTCTGCAAGATTGCGTGTGGCACGAATTTCCCCATCTATGGTCAGGCCTGAGAGATTTTACAGATGGGTGGTCCACCCCCATCCCCTCATTAACTCTTGAGTAGCCTCCCCACCTACCAATCTAACGATAAATCCATTCCAGGGTTAGAGAGTTTCTTTCATCTTTGAGCAAGTAAAAACCAGTATGGTACTGGCTCGATGGAAGTTAACACAACCATTCCAGGTCCCTTCCACCACCTCTCATTATCCATAATGGTATCTTTTAGCACATCCCCCTCCCAACAATCATGCAACACATATTCATAACATAATTTACATTCATCGACCTTTTATACAAAGGTCCGTCAAATCAAACATTGACATCTTTGAGTTTGCCATAGTTCTTGGCCAATATAGTTATTTTTATAGACTGGGGGAAACAGGGTGTTACAATTCTCTCCCCCTTAAAGGAAAATCGTCCTCGATGTTCTATCTATCAATATGATGTGTATGTACAGAAGTAAACAAAATTGGATATGCCTATTTCATGGCATCTTCATTTCCCACATAGCCTCATATGGGCCAAAATGTTTCCACTGCATCTTGACCTATGCAATGGTTCAGTTTCTGAGTGGGATTTCCTTTATGTCCAGTATGCATTGAGGTTATGGCAGGAATTATCCCTCCGATTCCACCTGGATCACAGACCAATCAATTATATGATTAGAATCGTGTACATATTTCTTCAATAATGAAACATGGAAAACATTATGTTCTTTTTACTATGGGAGGAAGTGCTAGCCCTATAGGCTATAGGTCCCCTCTATCTAGAAATTCAAGGGTCCCACAATACCAAAGTGCCAACAACTGAATCCCATCCTCAGGGGGAAATCTTCACGGGCCTAACTTCTTTGAGACCATACATGGTCTCCCATGTGAATTCTCTTGGAGTTCCTACTTCGGTAAGCGTAACTTTTAGGATGCGATTGCAGTGACCTTAGATTTTGTTTTTATCACGAATCACTTGTTGTTCCATTTCTTTCAATATGTCGAGGGTCAATGGTAATTATATTCCTTGGGATTACTCCAAGCGGAATGGAGTGTTTCCACATTCATAGGGACTTGAAGGACTGCGTCTTCAATTCTTAGTAAAATTTGTTGTTGTAGAGCCGAATTCCACCGATTGGTGGTAGTCTTCCCACTTTTTTTTGGTTGATGCATTACATTCATCCCCTTCCCAGCGTAATGGCCTTCTAATATTTTGGTTCACTGTTCCAACTATCCATCGGTTTGGGGATGATAAGAACATTAGCTAAATAGTAATTTGGTCTCAAACCAACCATCAGGATTTCCAAAGTTGGAAGTAAATTTCGTGTCTCGTTCAGGACAAGATCTCTTTAGACTTTACCATGTAGTCTGATATCTCCTTCATGAATACATGGCGATGTCTATTGCCTTGCAAATCAACTTGGCCGGGGATAAAATAAAGGTCTTTCTCAATTTATTGACTGACCACTACCATGATGAAGGCGTCATTGTTTGGTTGATTTTGGTAATCCGTTGATGAAATCCATGGAATGGTTTCCCATTTCCATTCCGGAGTTGGTAGGGTTGTAGTAATCCTGCTGTGTGTCGGTGTTCTGCTTTTACCATTTGGCATTCTATGCATTTGGCTAAGTACTCAACAATATCTTTCTGAAATCCAGGGCCAATGGGAATTGTTTCTGAGGTGGCCATGATCAAATATTAAAATTTATCTTGGATGGCCGATTATATGGTCTTTATGTAGTTAATCCATTATGAACCTCTTCAAGTCATCTGTCTGGAATATACAATTTGTTTCTATAAGTTAGCATACCTCCATCTATCATCACAGTATCTTCATGCTTTATCCTTGTGGGTTCTTGCTCACAAATTACTGAGGTCACGGTTTGGAAGAATGTGTTTGTTTCTTGTGCATTCACGACTCTTTCCTTGACATTCATCTAGCAGGTGCTCACCACATTGCCGAATGCAGTGTTTTTCATACTTATTCTAAGGGCATCGAACACCTTATTTTCCTTTCCTTTTAATATGTTTGATTTCAAAATCAAACTCGCTAAGGAGGAGCCATCCACTAAACTTATCTAGCATTGAACTTTAATTAGGTCAGTACAAATTTCCTTCCACGGGATATGCCTCCACATTTTTAAGGTGTACTATGGTAGCCACCTCTAGATCATGGGTCATATAGTTGAATTCGTTCTCATTCAATTTTTGGGATTCATGCTTGGACCACCACTTCCTCCTTGCCTGGGACTCACCAGGTCCTTCCTTGCAGGAATACGTGCACACGAGGAAGTCAACTTTGGGATCGGCGATCTTCAACACAAGTGCATGGGTCGATTAGTAGGTGTTTTAGGGATTGAAATCTTCTTCACATTCTTGTGTCCGCGTGAATTTAGCTCCTTTCTCCTAGAGGGCAGTGATTGGACAATGTCTTGGAGAATCCTTTTATAAATCTCCTATAGTATCTTGCTAAGCCCATAAAAGATATGATATCAGATACGTCCTTTGGGGTAGTCCATTCCATGATAGACCCTAATATTAGAAGGTCTACCGCTATCCCTTCTTCAGATATGACATGGCCCAAGTAATGTATTTACTTCTAGAAAAAAATCGCACTTGCTAGGGTGGCATAGTCGTGTTCTCTTAGCACATTTTGAAGCACCAAGGAGTCTAAGATGTTTCCTCCATGTTCATCTCTATTCTTGGAGTAAAATTAATATATCGTCAATAAAACCGGTACAAATTTGTCTAAGAATTTTGCTTCAGAGGCACGTGTTCATCCACTTTGGACATAAGAAATTAAATGAGAGGGCATTGGTTAATCCAAATGGTGCTACCACAAACTCATGATGACCATATCGTGTCTAAAGGAAATTTTTGTGGATGTCTTCACCTTTTATTCAGACTTGATGGTATCCGGATCTCAAGTCCAATGTTGAGAAGATAGAAGAACCTCAATTGATTAGGCAAGGTCATTGATCACAGGTAAAATTCTGTTCTTTATGGTTACCTTATTAGGTTGCCTATAATCTATGCCATAGTCGGAGGTATCATCTTTCTTTTCAAAATAGGTGTGTCCCCATGGGGACACACTAGGTCGGATGTAGCCTATGTCCATCATTTATTTTAGTTAATTTAAAGCTCAATAGCTGGGTGTGCTCATCATGGGGTTTCCTGAATACTGGCACCACTCTAGTGAAGTTCTATCGAGAAGTCAATGTCCCTTCTGGGAGGTAGATAATACCTCTTTAGGAAATACATCTCTATATTCTCTTAATTGATTGGGGGTGGTAAATTGAGGCTTGGTTTTTGTCATCTTCAACCGAGATTCCAACACTTTCATGCTCGCGCATATAATGGACACCCCTTTCTATAATACTTTCTCATTTGAAGAGATGATATTCATCTCACCAAGACAAGTTTTTGGATCCCTTGAAGGGTTATCCTTCTTCCTTCTTCACTTACACATTTCTAAGGTTTTATGAAAATTGCAATAGTCCAGTGCACGGCTTTATGTTTATTTCTTGGTCATACCAATCAACATGTCATACGATCCTAGAGGTAGTATGTAAAGGGTAGCTTGGGTGGAAAATCAATCCATAGTGGTGGCAAGAGGTCATACCAGCTACCTTTCTTTTGGTGCGGTGGATAGTGTACCATGTAGCTTGGCATGTTTATGTGGCTGTAATTTACACTTATCAACATCCTTAGGGAGCTATATAACTCAAATTTGAACGGGGTCAATTAGAATAGACACTAGATGGTTGGTGATCATGCACCTTCCATATCCACCAGAAGCTTGGTGGTCAACTTGTTTATTATCCAAGGCTTCATAGAATTTGTGACACCCTCCTAGCCACATCATTGATGGTGGTAGGTTATTGAACTTTGTACATTCTCTACTATTTTGTTGTTGGTTGTGGGGTCCCTCAGTAGATGTTCTTCTCCCACAACCCCAACATTTCAAGGGGTTCTCTCTTTGGGTTATCAATCTTTCACAGGTAGATCTAGAAGGTTTATTTCCACTGCAGGAGGAAATTCTCTTGATGTGCCGGGTTGGGAAGATCATCCTTGAGTTCTTTTTATAATCCTTAAATATTGGGGATTTAAAACCCTTTTTATACCCGGAATCTAGAACTGACTATTCTTCTTCCGGACTTAGCGAGGTTCTGTCCGTGCTTAATTTGTTCCCTAACAATATGCGTTAACTTGCCTTTTAGGATAGTGTCTTCGAGGTCTTTAACAGATCAGAGATTCAATCTGTTCCATGATAGTCCTTAGGTAGTCCTATTGATGAATGCGTTGCACCTTACCTTTTCTACGCCAGGGTCGTGCCTCGGTATCAAAGAGATATGTTGACATGTTCACTCTATGATCGAAGTTACTTGACTTCGAGAGTTCATGATCTTTTAGTCTTTTTAAATTACGAAATACTTTTCGATGGTGCTAGAGTATTTCTCAAACCGTTCCCAAGATAAGGTCATAGCCATTGGTGCCATTCCTAAGGTTTTCCCGCCAAATGGAAGCCTTTCCATTTCAAGGATTGAAAGTGGCTACTCGGGCCTTCAAGTTTTACGAGAAGTCATGGACTCACGAAATACTTTTTAGTCCAAGCGGTCGAGGGAGCCTCACTTCCTCCCTCATATTTATTTCCGTCAAAGAGAGGGTGGTTTGGCTATTCTTGAATTCTTAGAGCGTTACTTGACTTTTGGAATGCTTTTAGCTTCTTCCATTTTCTTTAGAGATAAGAGCTAGTTAGCATGCTGCTACGAGAAGATCCCTACGATTCACCCGGTTCCTTTCCGAGAATCATCCGTCACTTGTCCCTTATCTCGGTGGGATGCTATAGATTCTCGCTTCCTAGTGTGGCCACTTAAAGACCACATTTTTGTATCTCAAGTCGGATTTGACTTCTCTTTGTATGCAGTCGATGCGTGGTAGCCGAGGTTCATGTTGCAAGTGTCTTTGTATGTCGGATAAACTCTTGCAACAAGACTACAGTAATTTCCATTTTCTTCTCTTGCTCTTTATCCAGCCTCTCATTGTTGGCCTTGCAGATCTGTAGTTCGACAATGAGGCTCCTCCGGTCGGCTAGTCACGGAGGTCTCTCTTGCCCTCCTTTGAAGACTCTTCTGCGTCTCTGTTGTGTGAGCCATCCCCCACTTTGTGGTTTGTCACCATTCTATGCGTCTACAATTTTCCCGTGGTTGATCGTCTACTTGTGTGTAGGGAAAAGGAAACACTTGTTGTTAGTCAATATTTATATTCATTTTATAACCAACGCATAATTCCTATTTTTCAAATGCCTGTAGAATGTTTTGATTCTTAACTTTGAATTTTGATTAAGGGGGTTAAAATAGAGGTTACTCCTTTTAAGAGTACTTCAAATGTATTTATGTGCAACTCTCTCATGAGCCCAATAAGGCCAAGTGTTGTAACAATGCTTTGATGCAATTTGTCTACTACAACAACTAAGTTTTTTTTTTTTTTTTTTGTTTTTTTCTTCGAGGAATAGAATCCCTGAGATTTCTATGGGCCTGGCGTAGACCATCCCTTCCCATATCCTCCTCCAAATGACAACCACCTGTATGGAGTGCAAACACATTTCTCAACTGCGGTGGGTTGGAGAGTCAAGGCTCGACTCCTCTTTCTCAATCGTCGATACGAGATCGCGATCGCGGGTGTGGCTCCTCCTCACTTCTTTTGCCACATATAATCATAAGGCTAAGAGGCTAAAACACTAGCACTACTAAAACTCATGACTTAAGCGAGGTTGAGTGTTGATCCCTCGTGCTCCTCCTTTGAATCCTCGAGAAATGTGAAAGTTCAGCATTACATGGACTTTGCCAAGTGACACATACATGCCACTTGTCTCCTCCGCTGTATTCTTCTTACGAGCTGTGTCGCTGCCGCTCGTTGCACGAGACCTCGGGTCTCGGCATTTCATGACCTTAGCGATCAGGTGCAACTTCTTCGCCCTTGAAACCCTGAAGCATGATAAGTCAGCAATGGGTTCGGCTCGCCGAGCGACATGTGTCCACCACATGTCACCCGCTTCAACCTTTCTCTCGGTGCTTGTTGTTATGCAACCTGTCAACCACGCAATATCCACCTAATCGATGTGCCACGTGTTCGGACGAGCCCTCGATGCTCGACACTTCGACCGTAGTTGAAAGGAAATTCTTTCAACCTTTGAACCCCGATACGTGATACAACATGGAGGTTCTGATCCAACAACTCCACGTGGCTTGGATCCAACAACCACGATCGTCAGCGATCTAAGCAAATCGTGGGGATTATGCGATCCTACCTTATTAATCAAGTCATGAATGGAAAAGTGATACCAAGCTTTCCTTGTCCTACACCGATGGATGGTTTGAATGCCGGGGACTGGGATGTTGTCGAGTCCCCTCTCCTACCTATGCAAAGGTTAAATTCGATGGGCAATAGAGATCTGAGGATCATAGATCTACGGTCTGGATCCCATCGCTACTTGTGAAGGCTGAAGGGGTTGAGTTGTTAACACCTGCACTCCTCCTCCAGATCCATTGGTCGATAGATCTTGGGTATTCACGAGGATTACGACTATTTGTCTAAGCGATGGGTATTCCTCTTTCAATAATTGGACTTCAAAGCTATCCTTTACGTCCTGAAATTCAATCTCTCGAGGCTTCTACAAAACCCCCACAATGACTCACGAGACCTTAGAGATCTACTCTTTCTTGCATAAGGTTTCCAAAACCGGATCGCATGAACCTTCATAAGGTTCTTGGGAAGTGTCCACTGATATTAGTTGAGAGTCTGGGTAAAAGGTTCAGTATGGTTACAAGGTTTATGTGGTAATTCTCGGGGGAGAGTACTCCCGAGGAGCCTTCCTAGAATATTCACGAGAATCAGAAGCAAACAAGATGATTATCGGTGGAGTGAACTCATGCCCTAGACTTAATCATTTGTATAGAAACTAACTATGGCATGTAAGTATACATCCGTATTCTTTCAGTCTAAAAAACACCAGGTAATCATTCCACATAGAAATCATAATGGGCATATAAACCTGAGCATGTATTCATGATATTCAATTCAAAATACAAGGCATAAAATGCTTATTAGAATCCATCGGTGATGCAAATTAGAGAGGGGTTGCTCATTTCCATGCAGCAGTAGGCTCGGTGACTCCAAAACAGTTTACCACTAGCCACCCCAAGCTAGACCACGATGCTTTTTGAGATTTAATCTCTTCCTCCGACTCAGCGAGTCGGGATGTGGTTACTCTCCTTCTCACGTCTGAGAAAATAATCGGGACAAAGGGATTCTCTTCTTCCCTATGTTCGGAGACTCCTGTGTTTTCCTTATTTTCACTAGTTCTCTTGGTGATCCTGTAGCGTCGCTCTCTCTGCTGCTACCACACTTCCTCTCTTGCCTTTCTCTGGGTGTGGTAACCGCAGGCCCTCCCTATCCGTGGTTAGGTTTGAGAGATTTTACAGATGGGTGGTCCACCCCATCCCCTCATTAACTCTTGAGGAGCCTCCCCACCTACCAATGGAGTGGGAAATCCATTCCAAGGTTAGAGAGGCTGCTTTGGTCTTTGAAAGTAAAACAGGTATAGTCTTGGCTGGAGTGGAAGTTAACCCAACCATTCGGTCCCTTCCACCACCTCTCATTAGCCTCATGGTCTATTTAGCATCCCCCTCCCAGGTCATGTAACACATATTCATAGCGAGGAGATTTACAATCATGACCTTTTACAAAGGTCCATCAAAATAAACATTCAATGGGCATTAAGCGGGAAACCGTGTGTTAGAATTGCTAATATTTTTAGGATCCACCCTAATGCTAGCCTTTCCAACAATATGACTAGAGTACTTTTCGACATCTAAGGTGATAGGAACATTTAGACTTTTTAGGAAAAGTTTGTGCTGAGATAGTAGTTTTAGAACTTGATCCACATGGGCAGATGGGATTTCCAAGTTTTACTATAGATGGGAATATCATCAAATAAAAACTAAGAAAAAATGATCTTCTGAAAGGATCGAGCTGATGATTCATGAGGATTTGGAATGTGGAGTGGGCATTACACAATAAAGGGCATAATAAGAACCATAATGACCCTCATGAGTTGAAGGTGGTCTTGGGGATGTCGGTCTCTTTCATGCATATCTGGTGGTAGCGAATGGAGATCAAGTTGTGAAGTCTGAGCACTACTCAACTCATCCAGAGATCATCAATGATAGCAGTATTTTCCTTGATGGTGATTTTATTGAGGCCACAAAAATCATGACACATGCGTAAGTACCTTCTTTCTTGATTATCATGAACACAGAAGAATAATAAGGGCTGGTATCGGGGAAGATAACAACCTCTTGGAGAAATTCCTACACTATTTTCTCAATTTCATTATTTTTACTAGAAAGGGAATGACGATAAGGGAGAACAATGGGAGGAATACTACTAGGAACAAAGGGGATGGAATGATCATGAATAAAACGAGAAGGAGGAAGTCCCCGAGGAGTGAAAAAAACAGCGTAATGTTTGGAGAGGATAGCTTTGAGGTCAGGATGCATAGATGGTGTCTCAACCGCTTGAATGGAATATAATTGAGCAATAATACCACAGTGGCCTTTCTTGAGGATCTTTTCATCGCGATGGAAATTGATGATCTCAAGAGAAACAACTATAGTTAATGGAAGTGATACCTTTGTCCCTAATGTTGGAATTGCATGTTCAATTCCTTAAAATCCATCAGGGAATGGGACCATAAAACAATTCCATACACTTGTTCCCCCAAAATATTTTTCATCACAATTATAGCAAAGACCCTTTAGTTTCCATTCATCAATTTCATGCCTAGTTAATTTATGGACCTTGAAGGGAGTGGTAGAGTTTAGAAGTTAGTGGAGTGGGGTGAGAAAAAGGGTTTTGTTGGGGAAAAAACAACTTGTTGGGATTCTTTGGAACATTTAGTAGCTTCCAATAAAGTCTGAGGGTGGGATATGACAAGCTAGGATCAAATTTCATCCTTTAGGCTGCTGATAAAATTAGAGTAGAATAATGCATCTGAAATGCCCTTGGTTCGAAAGGAAAAATGTTCAAAAGAAATTACAAATTCTTCCATTGTGCCTAACTATTTCAACTTGATCAAATGGCGAGATGAGTGGGTATCAGGTGTCCAAGAGAGGTCATAGAGATGTACGCAAAAATGGGTCCATGCAATGTACCTATGATGTGAATTTTTATGCCATTTCCACCATTTCCATGCGTTCATGATCTAGATAGAGGGACAACTGTGAGAAGTTTTACCAACTCATTAGTTATACCATGTAGAGAAATATAATGCTCCATTTGAGTGTTAAACCATGGGGTCGGAGCCATGAAATTTATTGACCTCAACGCAGGGAGGGTGGGGGTCATGATGAAAGGTATTGGATTGAAAATGCATAGAATAAGGGGAATCAACATTGTGGGTTTAGAATTCAGAGAGGAGGGAAAAAGGAACCTAGAAGTCTGAGTTCAATAGCTGGTTGATGACAATAGATTGGAGGGTTTTAAATTGGTTCATGAATTTGGTTTCCATGGTGTCAATTTTTTGTTGGAATTGGGTCTCTAATTGTGCAAGGTGGTAATTGGTAGATCCAATCTCATATGTCACTTGTTCGATGGATTCCTTGGTTTGATTGATGGAATCTTGTAGGTATTGGTTGTGAGTGTTGGCCATTTGGAGAGAGGGAGTGTGGGTAAGGGAAAATGGGTAAACAAGAGACCCACGAAAAGGTGATATAGTGATAGGTACCATAGATAATAGGGAGAGGGAATATAATGGGGATACATAGATTAGTAAAATGGGGTTGGGAAGGGGTGGTGCTATAGAAAAAATGCTTAAAATGAAAGATTATGGCTGTGATCATGGTGAAAGGGAATTTAATGGGATAGATCCCAAATAAGTTTGTTGGAAGGACCACTTGTTACCCATGATTTTTGGTGCGTCATGATGATGTATTGATGATGGTGTACTCGGCTCTTCGGTATTGGACTTTTCTCACGAGGAAAAGTTACCTTCATCTTCTTTCAGAGAATCACATTTTTGAGGAATGTTCTCAGGATGCTAGTATATTTGCCTACAAGAATCATGCATTCTGTAGGCTACCTTAAGACAAGGGTGTGAAGTTAAGCATTGTGATGTGAAGCTGCTAGGTCTTGAAATCTTTCAAGAAGGGGAAAAAGATGAATTCACAGAAGCTTGAGAGAATCTTCTAGAAGGATGGATGGCATTCGAATGGTTATCACTGAATGCTACTGGATTGCCGGATATTTTGGGATCATTCTTATCAAGTAACTAATTCATTCTCTCCTATATATTGAGGGAATTCTCATGAAAAAAGGTTAAGAACAAAGCAAACAAAGGTTAAGTAAGATTCATTGGAGAATTGGTGAAAGATTATGTGAAGGGCCGATGCTAGTTAAGAACTCTAGCAAGTTTATCAAAAGGTGGTTGATCTTCTTCATACAAGTGAGAAAAAGTGTGTGTTAGCCGAGACCAGGGCCATTGAAAGTAAGTTTGCAACATCAAGGATCAGGGTTGTAATCTTTACTTTCCATCAATATGGTATAGTAATATGTCTCTTTCTATAAAGCTAATTCCACTTTATTGTATAACTCCTTGATCATATACATAGATTCAGCTGTTGAATGGGTGTGCTTTCTTCACATCGGTTGGTTTTGTTGTCTTGGTCTTGACTTCACGAGAGTGTTGGAGCAAAGCTGGAGAAACAAAGATCATAGGAAGTGATTATAAGGTATATACTTGTGTTCTTGCCTCCTAGTTCATTCAATGAGTCAAAATCTAGGAAAAGAGTATTATTCTGTCTTGAGTTGTTCTAGATCCAAGTGGATCTGGGGAGATGATTTTATTAATCGCTTACAGTTTGTCAATAACAAAATTGGTGACTCCTTTGGGGAACAATTCCATTTTCTTTGTGGCTTTTGAGATTTTTCTACGGCCATTTTCTCTGGTTTCACTCTTCTCTTGTCCTATCAGTCTCTAAGTCTTAAGGATATCCTGATAGACCATACAGATCTAAAGCCTTCTTGAATTTTGCTTCATTTTCAATTTTTGATTATGTTAGAGTTCCTGCTTGCACTTCATTCTGACTGCGAGAATAGGTAGAGTTAACACTTTGCCCATGGGTTTTAGGTCTTGAAGTTCACCAACACCACAACTCAAGGGTCACTGTGAGAATCGATGATTCTGCTTCTTGTCGATATATTACTGCATGAAAACCTTTTTTCAAAAATGTGATTTTAAGTTTTGGCATTTTAACTGCCCAGATCAGTTTGATTGCTGATTCTCGTTCTTGGACCTCTAATTGGTATCTTTCTTGTCTTTGTTTGTATGCATAGGTGATCTTAGGATTTCAAAGGCTTTTCTTGTCATTTGGACTTGACTTTTCATTTCTTGGCTTTTCTTGTAAAACCATTCTCTCGACTTGAATGCAGGTGTGTTTGATTAGTTAAGATCTAGTGATTGGTTGGAAGTTAAGTTTACTTGTGTTTCTCATTTGCTTATGGTTTGAAAAGATCATTTTCTTTTGCATTTGAAAAAGACTAAATTGGTTTTGCTCTTTTATTTTTCTTTCATTGAAAGAGTGGATTAGGTTATTTGCTTATTAAGTTGATTTGATTATGTCATTGCTCTCATTGGCATAGTGAGGGGTCCCTTTTGAAAAGTGAACAATAAAGAGTTTTTCTTTCAAAAATTGTTTTGTCTTCAGAAAACATTGAAAAAAATCAAATTGTAGAGTTTATTGAAGTATTTACAAAGACAAAATAGAGTATTTTCATTTGATAAGTGATTGTTTGTATTGGCATTTGAACAGAAATTGTGCATTTTAGTTCAAAGATGATCTGGAAAACTCTCTCTCTCCCATATATAGGATTCATTGAATGAAAGGGATACATTTCATTCTCATCCTTACACCATTATTGAGTCAGTCATACAACATAAGTTTCATTTTAGTTACCTTTGAGTAAACAACGACCTTTAATAACAACTAGCATAATCATAAAATTCATCTAGTAACTCTTTTTCTGGGGCTCTATTACTTAACATTTTGCTAGGCTGGCGGCTTTGGAGTAGGAAGAGATACACTCTCAAAGCACAAAACACACAATAAAATATTGTGTTGAGAGTCATTAAATTTCATTTTACCAACATATTGTTTTGGGAGCCCTTCTCACACAAGGTTCAAGCCGCGAGGAGTCGCATTGATGTTGGCCGAGTTACTCACCTTGCTTTGTTGATATTAGTGTAGGGATTGCACGTATTACGAGGATCACTACGAGGAATTGTACCCATGACTTGGTAGTGGAAGCCTTTTTGAGTTGATTTCGAGGCTAGATGCCCTTCCCTTGCATGTGGATCGGGCTGTCAACTGTTCCCCGGGGCTTTTTGTTGTTGTTTGTGGTGACCTTGGTGGCCTGTCTCTCTAGGTTCTTTACATGAGGTGACAGTGAAGACAAGTCTTTTTTGTACTTGGAGCATACATTGGTCAAACTACTTGGGCTCCTTGGAGGGTATACCCGCGATTATGTGTGGGATCTTGCAGCAAGGTGTAAGTGCATTGAGAAGGTCGCCGGTAACTTTTCCACTTTGGCCCCGCCCCTTCTCGTCTGGTTGTTGCGGCGTTGGATTTCATCACCAACTAGTGGCTTGAAATTAGAAGGTATTGTTTGCCTAGTGATTGCTTCCTAGATTTTGTTTACTACTTGGCGTGTTGTTTGTTTACCGAAGTTGACCATAGGATTTTCTTTGCAAATTTGTCGCTCATTTACAATAGCTCCTCCGCGTCGTTCATGCTTGGGATGCAAGGTTTATATCGAACATCACGGACGATTCTCAACCCTTTCCCTCTGGGTACCGGAGGAATCTCTGAGCCAAGTGAAACCCACGGTCGTCCACCACACCCACAAGTGGAACACCGATTCTCTAAACGTTTGAATTACAAATACTTTCGAGATGGTTACCGATTCTCGTGATTCTCGGTATGCTGCAGGCGGTGAATTATTACGGAGAACTAGTTGTTACATCTTCTAAATCAACCATTAGGCCTTCTCCCGGTGTAGTAGGACAAAATCCTTTTTTTTCAGGTGATTTCAGCGGGGACCCTTTTTAGTCCCGTTTCACACGTGGTCTCGAAATCAACCTCAGATGTTTAAGAGGCGGATATTGGCCACCATTAACTACTACTTATCACTTTACTCTCCTTGACGAGATGGCCCATCTCACAAATAATACGAGTGTCCCAAGCTGGGTTCCTCTGATTTGATTCTTGCTCCTACTCATAAACTTTGTGAACACCCAATGTTACTCCAACACTACCACCCTGCTACCATGCGTTGAATTCTTTATTGAATTCTTATGTTCCAACACCTCCTTTTCCTACTTAGGTTCTCGAATTGGTCCTTATTTTCTAGGCATCCCTATTCTGGTTTTTATTATGACCTCCCTCACTTTCCTTAAAATCCCTAATCCTAGTGGAACTATACCATCCATTGCACCAAAATTGCAGACTACAGTTGGTGGACAAGGTGAATTTTACTTCAACTTCCTCTTACTGGACACCTTCCAAATAGTACGCAACCTTCGCTTGTGACACAACATCTGGTTGGAACTCCACTATGATAGGGGGACCAACCCCACCTGGACAAAAATATACCTCTGCCTTTGGCCCAGTATTGGAATCGGATGATACAAAATCTTCCTCAAGCGGCGGGGGCGGCTGGCTAATCACCACCTATGGAGCCAACCATATCCAGGTATACCCAATATTATTTGGGGTATGAATGTTCAAATTCAGGTCCCCACTCAAGGTTACAATCCTTGAGTTCTTGTCTCTCCGACCCCACCCGAATAATGTGCATCTTGCTTACGGTCTTCTTGGTTTGCCGGCAGGGCTTCCACCCCAAAGCCACCAGTGCCCGCATGTGATCGGCCAGTTACCTTTTTCTTGCTACTTTGGATTTGCAGTTGTTATGCAGGATTTTGAATGATCCTATTAGTCACTCTCACCAATGGCATTATTCGACCAAGCTTCTTGAACATTCCTAAATTGGCCGTCAAAGTGGAAGGACCGAACAATCCGTTATGAATTTTCACCTATGAATTGTTCATCAACTCATTGATGGATGGCTCTATTCGTTTAAGCCTTTTTCAATGAACCCATATGATTCTTTACTTGAAATTAGTGCTCAATTGAATTTCCACCGAAGGTTTTTTCTAATTTCAACACCCTAGATATGGCTTTTCCTCACGCGCATTTTTTGGGTTTTAGATGGATTTACATGATATTGGGACTAAGATTTTGACTTCAGCTATGCTGCAGCGGACTAAAGGCACTCATATATCTGATCATATTCACTGAGTAGGCAAAGGAATGACATCTCATCAAACTTGAACTCGATCGATTATTGGTAGAATGGTTTACAAAATCCTTTGTGAATGAAATTGGTAAGGACATTGCCATGGGTAAGGCGATAAATCACTTGGTGGGCTATAAATTAGGTGCTTTCGATCATCTTGATCTCGTTTGTTAAGCAAGCAGGGAACCCTTTATGAGTTATTACGGTTACCTCGTCCTGGGTACTTCGGCCTTCAAGCTGCTCGGCTACCTCATGCGACTAATGGGTGTGGTTAGTGCGGTAAGCCCAATCACGTATGTTTTCAAGCACAAACCCAAAATATTCTTCTTCTAATGTTCCAAATTCTCCATCTCTGCCACTTCCGCGGGGTAAAACCGGGGTGATGTTGTTCAATCTACCCTTGCTGGTAAAAACAAATCTAAAAGGGAAGAGGTAAGAATAAGGAGTGAAAAAATAATAATCAAGAAGAGCAAACTAAAACCACTCATATTGAAGATTGGGATAAGCGTAAACCACGATACCCTTGCCTTATCGTGGTGGCTGATCACTACATGAGAAGGATTGTCCTTGACTGATGCAGGGTCACTAGAAGTTCCTTCAAGGAACCCAAAACCATCTACATCCCGGTTGTCTTGTCCCAACCCTACCCGTCTCAACCAGCAGGGCTCGGTTGGTCGTCACAATAAACCTTCCTCTTCTCTGACATCATATGTTTTGATGTGTCTTGGTGATTCTAAGAAGAACAACGTTACACTCCGCGATAGAGCCAGATTATACTCCATTTAAGGAGAAGGTTGATGATTTATCTCCTGCTTTGGTACAACCATCTCCCCCAAATCCACTTACTAACGGTCCTCTTCATATCAAATGGCCCGGAGCAGTCTGATCCTGCAATCACCCAAAGGTGTTGTTGAAATCGTCTTTCAATCCTCCGCTTCGTCTTATAACTACATCATTGTTGAAGATCATTGAAAGCACCTTAAGTAATCATCGCAAGTCCTTGGGTCTTGTCCAACACAACATAATTGTTGAAGCTATAAATTGGAATTGACCATGATTACAAATTTAATAGTCTTTGACTTGGAAGATCACATTCCAAGGTTACCCCCTCAACTGTTCAAATTCAAGGTTGTTGTCTCCTGAAAGAACATTTGTCGAGCCCGATTATCGAGGGTTCCACTCAACGTGTTATGATAATCTTTCTTGATTTAGGCCATTGGCTCTTCTCCATGAATGAATCTAAAACGCTCTTAGAATCCTTCAATGGATCACGGTTTTGTATACGATTGTTCATGTAGTTGACCATTACACTAGAAGGTAGGTGATCAAGTTGGAAGTGGAAGTTTTTGATGCTCCCCTTGGTTATAATCTTTTACTTGGCCGTAGGTGGATTGATTCCATCGTGCCGTTGTGTCAACTTACTTTTCCGTGTAATGCGTTTCATCATCAAAAGGAAGGTTGGTACCATTGTGCTTGCCTTTTCAGTCGATACACCCATCAGCCAGGCGTGTTGTTTATTGCTAAAACCTCACTGAGTTATGAGAACGTTGGTGTAGTCCTTCTAAAGGACTCCTCGTTAATGGGTACTTTCCCTATTCCTTCGCCTGATGTTCCACACCCATCGGTTGCTTATATCAACATGATTTCCACCGTGCCATCACGAACTTCCTGTGTCTTCGACCCTTGGATAGTCCCTGATCACGGAGATCATCTTCGTTTCAGTGAC
Organism: Picea sitchensis; assembly: GCA_010110895.2. Classification (NCBI taxonomy): domain Eukaryota; kingdom Viridiplantae; phylum Streptophyta; class Pinopsida; order Pinales; family Pinaceae; genus Picea; species Picea sitchensis. The sequence continues at coordinate 192,524 of SNQJ01S0031673.1, forward strand.
ACAATGTCGTTAAGTCGGTTGGGAATATCTTCTTATCATGCCATTCAATTGGCAACACCTTCTGCCCCTTCTCTTGATGAGTTGTCTCGAGATCCTTTTCGTGTCATTTTTACCACAGACGAGATGATCGTAGTAAGTCATGGAGGACACCCATTAGGATGATGGACATCATCGTTCCATACTTTTGCTGGAACAACAAACTCTTGAGGGGCCTACCAATGGTTCGATCGTCGTAGTTATTTGTCATCTTTCGATGGATTCGAATTCGGCCACATGATGTGTGTTTTCTGAAGGAACCTGTTAATATCATTACGATTCCCATTGACATATCCATTAAACCTGGAGTTGTCTAAAATGTGCATATCGGAGTTTCGTGTTCCTCTGCCGAAATAGTCACCTATACATCCTTATTCAAAGAGTTTCGTGTTGACATATTAAGCACCGGAGCTATGAGGAAATTCTAGGTATCAACACTGCTATTGTTGTACATGATATAAAAACATACCACAGGCCGGCTTACGTAAGAATGCCTTAGATCCGGAGTCCACCGTAAATCAGAAGTGCTATCGAGCTTGAATTTGAAAAACTTCTAAAGAAGTGGTTTTTATTTTATCCGGTGTCTCAATGAGAATGGGTTTCAAATCCTATCCCAATTGACAAGAAGCGGCCGATATTAAAATTAGCCCGTAATGATTTTATTATAAGGGATATTAACAAAAGCTTGTCTAAGGACAAAATTTCCACCACCCTTAAATTGATCAATTGTTGATGGCGTGCGAAGTGAAATCTTCTCCCTCATGGATGGTTTCTTGGTATAATCAAATTAACATTGCTCAGGAGGACCAACATAAAGCTGCTTTATCGTCCTTGGGGTACTTTTGCCTATATGAAACTTCATTTTGGTCTTAAGAACGCAGGCGCGACATTTCAACTATCTATGTCTTTTTTTTTTCATGATATTAAGCATATCGTTCAACCATACTTGAATGATTTACCCACTCATTCTATGCATAGATTCGATCACCCTTCCCTCCAAGGAGCCATTTTAGTTCCATTGTCCGGTTCCTATAATTATCGTTTACAATCCTCATAAATGCATTTTTGCATAGAATCAGTCATCTTCTAGGTTTTATCGTTTTGAGCGTCAAAGGGATCCGGGTGGATCCTAATAAGGGATTGAGGCGATTCTTAATCCCCTCCTCCTTCTGCTATTGCCGATTACCAAAGTTCGCGGGGAAAGCAAAAAAAAATTGCCGTCGTTTATCCCTAATTACAGAAGGATCACTTTCAATTTGGTTTTATGTAGTTACCTAAAGAAAGATTAAAGGTTAGATGGGATACTACGTACCAACGAATTCTTTGAGCTTTTAAAGTTGTCATACTTGAGCTCTGCTTCTCTTTCCTCTTGATTACATTCGTGATTATTTCCTTTATCTTATTGCCACCGAGAGATACACTGTGGCACTGGTTTCTCATCCAAAGGATGATAAGCATGACAAGCATGTTGTTTACTCTTGAGTCGAAGTCTCACACTAACTAAAATCAAGTATCAACATGTCTGAAAAAGCGACTTTGGTTGCCATTCGGCCGGTCAATTGCTAGGGAAAAATACTCCAAATGGATTGTGATACTTTAGGAGTTTGACTTGTAATTCGAATGAGCTAAGTCTAATAAGTCCTTAGTGTTTGTTGAGTCCTTAGTGTTTGTTGAGTTTATATGCGACTTTCCCTATTCTGTAACGGAAATTGTAGCAGCTGATTCATTACCGATGAATCTCTTTTCCTTAATGCGTGATGATCTTTTGTATGGGGATGTCATTATATATCTCCAAACCCGGACTTTTCGACTGTTTTGTCTAGTCTTGAAACGACGCCGCATATGCCATCAAGCTTCGATACATTATCCTGGGGATACTCTTCTTGTCGAGAATTGACTCTATTTTTAGACATTGTCTAACGTTCGACGAATCCGAGAAATCTCTGAATGACTTCCATTATAGAGCATGTGGTGGTCCTTAATAATGCGGGTATGCTACTACGGAGAGATCTTCTGTGGGAATTTTGGCCTTCTTTGTTTCACCTTGCGTCACTAGCGTTCTAAATTCATACTGACTAGACCTACAATTGAAATTGGTCACATCTCCTCCTCCTCATCCTTAGTCTCAGTTGGTCCTTCTGAAAATGGGGCACTCGATTCCACTAACATATCACCCTCCTCGAAGGCGGAGGCATGGTTAATCATTGTTGCTGATTACTTTACAAAATGGGCCAAAGGTGATGTCAACATTGATACTGGAGAGACCGCAACATTGTTTCTTTTAATCATCCTTATTTCGATTTGGGTATTCCCCAAATACTCGTGGCAATCCGATAGTACTTTAGGAATTTTTAGCGTTGTGCGTCAACTACGGAAAAGTTGGGTCTTCGTTATGATAGCTCAACACCCTATTGTCCATAGGCTAATGGCCAGGTCGGAGCAATCAACAAAGTTCTAATAGCATGCTCAGATGAATGATAGGGATTCGCAAAACAAGTTGGCACACAATGTTGTTCGACATTTGTGGGCATGCTCTTTATTTGTCAAATCCGCTCACGGGTTTTATGCCTTTTGATTAGTCTACCATGGTGTGGAAGCCTGTTCTTCCTATAGAATGCGAGATACACTCTCTGGCTTATCGTCGAGCTCTTGCAATATACGCTAAAGAAGAGCGTCTATTGTATCTAATGCGATTAAATGAGCTTCGACATGACACCACTCTAGTAATAGAAACCCAAAAGCGTGTCAAGGCTGCAATATGATAAGCTTTATGTCAGAGCCTGCGCGTTTTCTCGGTGATCTTGTTCTTCTCTATGAGCCGGAGGATCAAGATGTGATAGAATTGAACCAATGTGGCAAGGTCATATATTGCTCGTCGGTTTTGGAAAAAGGGTATATGAGATGGTAAATTCTGATAGGTATCCCTTGGGTATACCGAAATGCGTTTGTACTTGAAGAAGTACTATGCATAATCATTTGTGCACAAGTACTCGTATTTTAATGTATCATACTTTGTGTGTGTTACTATAGTTTTGTTTTATCTTGAGTCATCTGCATATGTGATGTGTTTGATTTCGGATGTCCAAGTTTTATTACCCTATATTGGCTTATTTGATGGTATTCTTAAGTAATTACTTTCGAACCTTGCATCATAGTACAAATTGAGCCGAAATCTATGCCCTAACAAATGAACTTGTATCTTTGTGAGATTGTGTTAACCTCGTAGTGTGACCAACAACATTTAAGTATAAGCGTGGATTTGACGCTTTGTATGTATCTATCTTTGGTACCACGATACTTGGGCACCAAATTTCACTCAGAATTCTTGATACCTATCTTGGTTTTACCAGGAATTTATGGAAGATATTTAATGAACTACGACCACTACTTGGTCTCTTTCTGCCACAGTGTGGTCCATTTTTATTATCGGAGTTCATCACTTAAATTCCAAAGAGGAGTAGTATTGTTCCTTAATAACACATCCGCTGAGGGATACCAGGGGTGGCTGTGATTGTAAATAATGAGGGTTTTCTTTGTTTCCTTTCTCACATAAAGTTCCCACCAATCTTTGACTTTGGGAATGGCTTTGAGGAGCACAAAGTGATATTTTCTCTATTCGAGAATTTATGATGAGAGAAATACCCTTCTATTAAATTCAACCATTTGTCTACAACATTTTCATCTATCTAACCTTCAAATGAGATATTGAATATTATTTGTATCCTTGGAAGGGGTGACACCTCTCAGTTTGATGAGATGCATCACTTATTTATTGATTCCCGAGGATTTGTGCAAAAATGTCCATCATCGTTCCTCTTGCATGAGGTATTCCTCGAGAAACATTTTGAGGGGATCTCTTGTCCCTTTGTCTTTATTTTCTCCCACCAGCAGGGAGGTCATTTGGGCATGCAAGAGATTTTTTTCCTGAGAAAAATATCAAGACCGATTCTTGGTACCACGACCGTTGGATACATGTTAAAACGATAAGAAATTGAAGCGCGCTCTAATAGCAGCGATCCTGCGATTTTATAGGAAGAACAAAGTAATTTATTGAAATATGGTTAACACAAAATAATATATATCTGATGAAACTAGTTTTCTATTCGATAATGAAATAAGTTGAAGCTGTAAAATGCTGTGAGAAAACAAGCTTGCTAGAATGGTGGTGGCTTATCTTTCTGAGGAAGAGATGTGATGACTCTGATCATTCACAAGAAGATGATTACAATGAGGGCTCTAAAGTCATTTTACAATAAACAAAATTTCAAAACCATGCATCCACGAGAGCCTAACCCTAGGGATAGGCAGCCGAAAGTCATGTGGGCGTTGTTGGAGTAAGTTAGTACATCAGCTTCTAGGGGTCATGCTTTTATCACAGTGATTAGTTTTAGATTGAACTGATGGTACATTGAAAGGTATATATGAGGAATAATTTTTTTTCCATCAAACTCTAAATATATCTATATTTTGACTATGGTGATCCCTAAAACGTTGTTTAGTGCCTCAAAGTATAACCTCAAAGTCGGAGACAAAAGCTAGAAGAAAACTATGGCCCGAAAAACTCCCAAAATGGCGAGTTGGAATGGGTGGGAGGTCACCGAAATCCATATGGATCACCAAGGTTAGGGTTTTCAGATTTATAGACAAGAGGGTTTTCCCTTTGTTATATCTCTCTGATATACATTCAGGGTCGACAGTAGTACTTAGCCCAATATTTTGGGGCACCAACTAAGGAGGCTAGACTCTTCTCTTAGCCGTACTAATCGAATACCCGGGTACTAGAGAGTATACTCTAGAGTGTTGTTATCGGTGGAGCGCATAATAGAGGTCGGTGAGTGGTTTATCTATTGAGGGATTTAGGAGATCTAGGTAGATCCATATACAAGTGTTGTCGATCGGCTACCACTCAAATGGGTATAGCAGAGTTATAGGGGTGTTCAGCAGGATGTGCGCTTAAGTATCCCTTGTATTTCCTACATGTATTACTCCTCTACTATGGGTTTATGTGCATAATGACAAATATACATAGCTTTAATATGTCGTAATACATCTCTACCCTGAAAAAATAACCTACAATTTTCTATTGAAGGTGATCTGATACCACTTGTAGGTACTAGGTCTATTGTATTAGAAGAAAAGAGAGAATAACATATTATAGCAACAAAGTATGGAAATATTGCAGAGATAATAGCTAAACAACAAATTATATGGAACCACAACTTCAAAATTATACCTTTATTGATAGGAAACAATGTTCACTTGTCTCTTGGAGGAGGAAACCTCTAGCAGAGTAGAGCTCTATTACAATAATTCTTCAAGACAAAACTTCCCATACCACTACTCCTATTTATACTAAATCTATCTATCCAAAGAACAATCTAGAGAGAAAGATCCTTCTAGAGGAAGCTTCTAGTAAATTCTTACATTTGAATTATCCCTTCTTATTGCTAGGCCTTATTAATATTGACCTTTATTACATGGAAATATGTTATTCTACCCTTGAGGGGTTAGGAGGTTAGGTCCCTAACAATTTTAATGCTACGGCAACTAGTTCCCTAAATTTTAGTGGTGCCATTGTTCTCTATGATCGATGCTCTCGTTTGTTTACTATAGAAATTTTGTGTGTCATCTCTGGTTCACTTGTGGTATACTCTGTATTCTCATAGTGCTTATGAATGGAAATACCCTTTCTATGTCGACCCCTGGTGTGATTTTATAACACTTCGACAATTGTCCCTGTACATTCATACTTGAACTAGCAGTCTAATCCATTAATTATGAACTCAATGTCTGATTTAATGTTGCTTTGTTACTAAAAATGTCATTTTATGTTTTACTCATAATGCCAGATTGTCACGATCCTCGGTGGCTAGTTTTTCCATTTATGACTATGTGTCATCTTTATGCCTTGTCGTTAATGCTTGTTAACCAATGTTGTCACCTTTTAATTCTTTTAACAGTCTTTTCGGTCTTGTTTTGCACAATTTTTATGGCTTTTGAATGTAATCTTCCTGTGTGATGTTGTTTCATCCATCTATGTGACACTCACTTCTTCTATGCACTTACTCTCATTGATACTTCATTTTATTTTTCGTTTCTCCTTCATTTTCTTTTCTCTTCTTCCCACTTTTTATTTGTTTTGTCTTTTTCCTACTATAATACACTACTATGGTACATTGGTTCTTTCACAATTCATCCTAGTGCATGGTAGGGAGACTATCACTATGAAGTTTTAGTTGACTTCCATTCACCATTCTTCCAAGACTTCTCCATTCAACATTTCCAACTACACAAAACCTGTATCTTTCATGTAATTAATTATGTATGTCCTAACCAATGCATTCAAAAATTTCTTGTATGCTACATAAAACTTGTTGTCATATAGTAACACTAATTCCCCCACTTGAGACTTTTTGTTCTTAATAAGTCGATCATGCCAAGACTTTTCTCTTTCCTTCTAAACTTGCCGATAGAAACCTATGACAAATCAACCTTCCCAAAGCTATAGAAACTATGAAAATATCTCCTCTACATCCCCATAGTCTGAAAGATCAGTAATCGATTGAACACGCAAGCTAGGCACAATAAATGACATTGTAATTACTACTTCTTTCCCATAGACCAACCTAAAAGGTTCATGTGTGGTCAAATTTTTTACTTGTAGTCCCTATATTCCCATAATACTGTAGGGATCCTCAAGTCCCAATCTTCCCTTCCTATGTTGTAGATATTTGTCAAATCATTGTCCATAATTTTATTAAAATATTCTACAATCCCATTGGCTTGAGGGTCATATGTCATACTCCTCTGATGATGAATTTGGAAATTCTCATTCAATGTTACAATCATCTTATTTAGGAAGTGAATCCCTTGATCATGGTAGACTACGCATGCATCCAAATTGTGTAGCTACATTATCAAATAGAAACTAGACAACAATCTCTATAGTGAAATCTATGACTGGTGTTGCTCTTCCCATTTGGTCCAAATACTCATTTCACAATTGATTATATACCTAGCTTCTGATCTTCTTGTCGGTGGCTTGATCAGTCCAAAAAATTATATTTCCCATTTATCAAATGCCTTTGGAGTGCAACCTATGGGTGAAAAGGAATATCATACCCTCTAGATGGATTTCCTACACTTTGAAAAATCCTTTTACGTGAAAGTATTCTTTAGCATCCTTGTTAAGTGTGGGCGACCAGATCCATACGCACATAATATTTTACATGGTTTTTTTACCTGTGTAGTGTCCTCCTTCAATTCCTTCATGCACTTCTGAGAGTATCATTGGCCTTTTGTTATCTAACACACATAGTCTTAGTGTGCATATGTACCTAACACATAAGTTCTCTCAATTAATAGTGGTCCATTGGTTAACCACTAGTTGTTTCTTTTGTGAATCTGTCATGTCTATCGGGGCCATTCTTGTACTTAAAAACTGCACAATGTCTGCGAAGTAGTCGTCTACCATTTTAACTGTAAATAATTGTGTATTCGAAAAGATTTCATCTAGATTCATTGCATCTTCTCCTGATAGTATGTGTGATAAGTGATCTTGTACTAGATTCAACTTCCATGGCTTCTAACAACCTCAAATCATATTCTTATAACAATAAAAACCATCTACATATTCTACCCCCCCAACACTGAAGCGTTCACTAAGTATCTTAGTGCAAAATTAAATATATACATCTTGAAACGAGAACCCAATAGATAATGTCTAAAATTCTACATCACATGTACAATTTGTTCCTTCTCATCCTATGGTTTGTGGTATAGTTTTTTCTATTGTTGATAGATTCCTTCTTACAAATGCAATTGGATATTCTGTCTCCTTCTCTTGGATGAGATAATATTGTTCCTAAATCCATGGATGATTCATTCACATGAACATGAAATTCCATATTCCAATCTAGGAATATCAGAATTGGGATGGTCACTAATTTCTGCTTCAATGTATTTAAACCTTATGGTCACTAATTTCTGCTTCAATGTATTTAAACCTTTCTGACAATCCTCATTCCACTAGACCTTGACTTCTTTCTTCAACAAATTCTCCATAGGTGTTGTAATCTACGCATAACCCATAATGAACTTCCTGTAGTATCCTGTAAGGCCTAGAGTTTCTCTCAATTATCTTACTCATGTGGGTGGTTTTAAGTGCAAAATCATTTCAATCTTGGTACGATCCACTAGTAATCCTTTCTTACATACCATGTGGCCCAACAAAATTCCAAAAGGTGCACAAAAAATACATTTCTTTAATTTCAGTGAAATATGGCATTGTTTATACCTATCCAACATTAAGTTGAGTACTTGTATGTGATCTTTCAATAAACTAAACATAGTATAATAATCTAAATAAACTTCAAGTAAATTATGAATAAATTCCTTAAAAGATGTGACAACTACACTTGAAAAAACTACAGGTGCATTCTTCAACCCAAAAGTCATTCTTGTGTATTGATAGCTTTCCCACTCTATTGCAAAAGTAGTCTTATCTTTTTATTTCTTCACAATATTAATATGGTGATATCCTGAAAATTTGTTTGTGAAAGAATAGGCCTCCTTCCCTCCTACATTCTCTAGCACTTCATTTGTAAAAGGTGTTGGGAATGGATCATGCAGACATGTATCGTTTAGCTTCCTTAGGTCTACACAAATCTAGATTCCTCCTATATTCTTATCTTTCACTATCGTCGGACTTATCTATTCATATTCCACAATTGGTTCAATAATTTTTGCTTCTAACATTTTGTCTATTTATGCCTTTACCTTCTCTTCATACTTCAGATTCAGTGTATAGGGTCTCTATCAGACTGGCTTAGCTTTAGGTTTCAAAGAAATATTAATTTATCCTAAATTAGAAACTATCCCTTTCATTTATAATAATGTAGTTGGGAATATATCTCGGTACTCTCGTAGTAAATCTGCAATCTTCTCTAGATTTTCATCATTCTAGTAATTTCCTATCTGCACAAAATTTGGATTTTATTTTGTCCCAATATTACCTTCACTGTCTTTATTGGTTTTGCATACATAACATATTAAATCTATGGTACTTATACTATGTGTTCCCCCTTATTTTCAGTTACTTGTATATTCCTTGGATCTCCCTCGTCCTCCTTAGCAACATTATAATATTCTAGTAATTCATGAATAGTCATAGAAGCTTTGTGTGCACTATGCATAGGTACCAGCTCCATCATCCCTTCTTTGAAAAACATATTGGTTCTAATGGCCTAAAAATATGCATATAATAAGGGATAGTCATGTTCAAATGTAAATGTTACCTTAAACCTTTGAATTAGCTAGTCCCATTTTGGTATTTCTCTACGCATTTCTAGTTTTAGGTACCCATTATTAGGAATTGTATCCAATGTATGTATAAAATTGTGCATACATTCCTTCTTCAGAATTGAACTCCATATGTTTCTACACTGATCAACATGATTTTTTGGATCAATTAGACATGTATACTTATGCTTAATATACTCCACCTTGGTACTGAATCTAACTTGCATCAATCTTCTACACTCCTTCCACTATTCTATTGTTTCTTTGTGTGCATCCCACCATCTGTTTGGACTGGCCTTCAAGACAACATCTAGTGCCAATAACCTTTTTTGGGGGGGCACCTACAACTCAAAATCCTTTACAAAATATTCTATGTCATCCAAACCATCATTCTTGGGTGGATCACATAGTTCTATTCCATTTCAATGCAACAATCGAGTAATGTAGGAGCATTGTCTAGTGGATACTTCGTGCATTCTCTTCTACCAATGTTCCAAAACCTCCTCTGAGCCCAACAAACATGAGCTAATTATTCTCCAACTTAGTGCACCATATCTAGTAGGGTTAACATAGTCACCCATTCGCACAATCATATTATACAAGTTGTCAATTTTTCTCCTTTTGGAAGGTTCTATGTACCCCTTTATTTTTATTGGATCCAGTGGAACGAAATTTTTTGAGTCTCCTACTTCAACTATAATCTCCCTCCTTTTCATATTAACAATTTATTGATTGTCAAAGGCTCATTTTAAACCCATTAGTGTTGGATATGGATGCCTATCACTCGTTAATTCGATGACTTTGAAGTCTTCTACACTGCACACCCGATATATATTCATAGATATCCTTGTCAATCGGCCAATTAGTACCATATTGTGTTGTTTTTCCAACCTTAACTGAGTAGGAGACTATATTAACTTGGGTTTCCCCATCATTTCCATGTTTTATTTGGAAACACATTTACGTCATACCCAAAGTCTAAAATAATAGCATCCACATCATATTCTCCAATCTGTGCACTTATTTTGAACCTACCATTGGTCCTCTTTTTGTGCAGTACCTAATTCACTACCCTCTATGCAAAAGGAATTTCCCTTTCTTGTGCACAATGATAAATCATTTCACATAATGCATTCAGCGTCGTCTCATTTTTCATCAATTCTACACAACTTCTCATAAAATCTCTTAGATTAATTACCTTCTCAATTGGATTTTATGGTATAATATGATCACATACTAGAGGAATGTCAACAACAGAAGGCACAGATGATGTTGATGTTACCCAATATGGTCCTAGTATTTATTTTATTGTCCTATGATACGTCTCCTTTTCTTTTTGAGGGTCAAATGTCGACATAGATCATGTTGATTTCCTCACCCATTTATAAACCTACCTCCCTCCATTTTCCACGTCATCCCCTTTTCTAGTTCCTCCGCACATCATAGTTTATATCTTACGTCCTTCATTGCATTCATCGGCTGATATCTTTTGTATATTCTAATTCCGGTTCTAGTTCTGATTCCCTCTTTCCTGCCAATTCACAAGTAGTTGAGGACATTATTCTGCCACATGATCTAGTTCTCTACAATACGTGTAGATTGTACAAGGATTTATATATTCAAGAACTAAGCATCTTGGTTGATTACAATTGTACCAAATTATTGGGCCTCTACCTCCTTTGCCAAAACTTCCACTACCTCGACCTTTGATAGATCCTCCTCGGTTTCCTAGATTAAAGCCTCTCTGATTATTATACTGTGGACCACCTCCTTCTTCCACAACATTATCCTCTTGAATACTATACATATCCAAAGGGTGATCGCTCAACAAATCGAATGTGTGAAAATCATTCTCTTCATGCTCAAATGACTTGAAAAAGTTACAAAATAAGTTCCTTAGCATACTCTGGTATTTCTACAATAATGCAAAATCATACAAATGATGTCCCCATTTCTTACATATTTCATAGTACCCCCCTCATGGTAATGGATTTGGTGCTCCACTCACAAAATACTACACAAAAGTGGGGCATTTGTCCTTATGGTGGCATTCAGTCCTACACTTGGTACACCAAACTTGCTCCTACTTCTCCTTCCCTTTTTTTAGTTCTTCCAATTGAATTTCCAAAGAAAATAACTGCGTCTGGACTTGCACCATCCCCCCACTATCTCCTAGAGGGGATGATTCTAGCTTCATCACAATCTCCAAGGCTGTAGGATGTGACGTAACCTTCTATTGCACCAGCAGGCAACAAATGTGTGGCAATAGTTCTACAATAAACCATTCTTGGTGTTATTTATCAAGAATATGGAATGTCATACTATCCATCAAATCCTTAAATATTTGATCATATTCCCAAACCAACTCATTCTATACTTATTTTATTTCCGTCAATTCTATGAATTACTACGACTCAAACTTTGGCTTCTTGAAATATTTCAACAATGATTATCTAATTTATGCTAAATTCCTTGCTTGTCCTGTAGGTTTGGTACTCTGTATTTTCATATACCAGACTAATGTGTG
>SNQJ01S0031674.1:0-11393 GCA_010110895.2 Picea sitchensis
ATTAATCCACAATGGGGATTTAATCCAATAATAATAATGACATGATTAATCCACAATGGGGATTTAATCCAATAACAAAATAATAAGAAGAATGCTCTTCGCAGTTACATTATTTCAACATGAGTAAGGAGCATTACCATTCCTTGCCTCAACACAATTGTTGGTGACTCCTTATGTGGCGTTAATCACATTGATACTTCGATCCAAGATATCAATCAATAGCTAGTAGAAAACAAGGACCAAATCCATGGCCTCCTCCTTACTGTGAATAACATTTTGGAGCATCTCTCCAAACTGGAAGGGAAGTTGGAGCAACAAGTTGATCCCTCCCATGAATAAACATCATTAGATGGAGGGACTCGCAATAAAACACCTTTTTTGGGTAACAACACATGATATTTCTTTCCTAAGGTGGATATAAATAGGTTTGATGGCATTGGCCCCACAAGTTGGATTACACAGATGGAACACTATTTCTCTCTCCATGGAATTACTAATGGCATGATGAAACTTTGGGTGGGGGTCTTATACCTAGATCAAGAGCAATGGTAATGATGATAATGGCATACAAAATCATGTGGAGGTTGCATTGCTTGGAGCTAGTTTGTTAAAGCCATCTATGTTGGTTTTGAAAGAGATCCTTATTTTTTGAGTAGGTTGACCACATTATGCCAAATTGACACAATTGAAGACTTTATAGCAGCTTTTGAGCAATTGGCAATTTGCAAAAAAGGTTTGATTGATTCTTTTTTTTTAAGAATGCTTCGCCAATGTTCTTAAAGAGGAAATTAGAGCAAAAGTCATGATGCAACACCCAACTATGTGGTTGGAGGAATTTCGACGAGCTATTGAAGCAGAAATGGTGGTAAATACACAAGTCAAAATACCCTTTTTCCTTCTCTCCCTCTCCTTCCTATGGCGTCTACTTCCACCTTCCCCCATCTTAGCCCTTAAGGGTCCACAAGTTTTCTCAGGAATAAATGGTCGATCACCAACACCTTCAACTTTGTTATAATTGTGATGATATGTCTTTCTAAGGGATTAAATATGAAGAGCATAAATTATTTCTAATGGATGTGTTCCAACCTAACCACCTTGAGGACATTATTGAGGAAGCCTCTCTCAAGATGGAAGTAAAGGACGTAACACCTCATCCTCACAATGATCCCATTCTAGAACCACCTTAGGAGGAACCCTTGATTTCACACCATGCTTTATTAGGATTTTCGTCTCCTTAGACCCTAAGGTTGATGGGCTACATCAAAAACAAAAAGGTGATTGTTTTAATTGATAGTGGCGATATCCATGGTTTTTATTCATAGGCAAATTGTAGAGGAAACCCATTGATATGTTTGCAATGCATAATTTTCAAATTATGATAGCCAATGGAAGCATGATGAAGTGTGGTGGAGAATGCAAGAAAGTGAAACTTCAACTTGGGGAATATCAACTCAAATCCAACATGTTCATTATTGAAATGGGCATCTATGATGTAGTACTTGGAGTAGAATGGTTATGAACATTGGGCCCAACTACTATGGACGTTGAGAAATTATACATGGGATTTACTAAAGATGGTCAAAAAACATAAGTTTTACTCCTATGAAATTATCAACTCTCATTGTATGGAGAAACTATTGAAGAAAATCCATTTTAGCATTATTGCCCAGTTCAATGTCATACAAGTGATCAACACCCCCCATAGGCAATTCACCCTGGTTTATAGTTAGTCTTGACTAAACATCAATAGGTGTTTGAAAGTCCCTATGGATTACCCTGTCACGTGGTGAGCATGACCATGGTATTCCCTTGATTCCAGGTAGTCAGTCACCCAATGTGTACCCATATAGGGACCCTTTAGCCCAAAAGAATGAAATAGTAAAGATTATTCAGGAATTTTTGGAGGCCAGAGTCATTAGACCAAGTATGATCCCATACTTCTCACATGTGGTCACGATATTAAAGAAAAAAGTCGTTTAGTATACATGTCCTAATTTTCATGCTCTCAATAATCTGACCATCAAAGACAAATCTCATATTCCTATTATGGATTATCTATTGAATAATCTTTGTGGTGCCAAGTTCTTCATTGAACTGGGTCTTCGTTTAGGATACCACCAAATATAGACGAAGGAGGAAAATATCCCTAAGACAACCTTCCACACACATGAAGGCCATTATGATATTTTAGTGATGCCCCATCTTCCTTATAAGGCCTCATGAACAAGATTGTTTGGCCCTTCCTATGCAATTTTGTGCTTGTATTCTTTGATGATATCTTAATCTACAACAAAACCTAGGAAACACGTGTGTCACTTATTGATAAATCCCTTTAATTGGGAGATCATCGGTTGTTCCTTAAGCATTCCAAATGTGCTTTTGGTGCTTTAGAGGTAGAATAATTGGGTCATGTTGTCAGTGAGGATGGGGTGTGAGTGGATCCCAAGAAAATCAAAGCCATGCGGGATTGGCCATGCCCTAATATCCTCAAAAGATTACATGGATTTTTAGGACTTACGGGCTACTACATGGAATTTGTCTAAAATTATGAATGCCTTTGTTTGGAATGAGGCTATTAAGCAATACTTTTCATCCTTGAAAGAAGTCATGTGTACTAAATTGGCCCTAGCAATTATTGATTTCACTAAAACTTTTGTCCTGGAATGTGATGCTTCAGATCGAGGTCGTGGACTTTCATATTGATGTAAGAAGGGGGGCCCTTGGCTTTCACTATTAAACATTTGTATGCATTTTGTTTTTGCTAAGTCTACATATGAGAAAGAGATGATGGCCATCCTCCACGTCATCAAAAATTGGTGACCATATATCATTTGGAGGTGTTTCTAGATAAAGACAAATCATCATAGATTAAAGTATTTTATGGAGAAGAGGTTGTCATCATCAAAGTAGCACAAGTGTGTCACTAAGATGCTTGGGTATAATTATGAGATCATTTATAATAAAGGTAAATATAATGTGGTGGTATATGTTTTGTCTCATAAATATGAGGAGGAAACCTCTCTATTGTATTTATCCTTACCCATGCCCGATTGGCTTGCCTAAGGTTGCCAAGAATGGAGGACCAACGACTTTGTGGTACAATATGGTTATTTCCTTCCTATCATTATTTTGATCACATCAAAATTAATCCAAACAAAGAGAATAACAAATTGAAATCCAAATTCCTCCACCCCAACAGCATAAGGGATTGGTTAGACCTCACTTATAGCATTTAGAATTATGCAACAATAAACTAGCCTCCACCCACCAAGGAAGCGACACATTGCATCTTACAAGGAAGGCCTAGACAGAAGAATTCACATACGAAGAAAGGAAGTAATCACGTGATATTGGTGCACCTTCCACTCTGGTTCAACTCATCCACATGATTCAAGAGGACCTTAATCCACCTAAGGGCTACACTTAGCAATAAAGAATTTCCATGGGCATTTTTTGATGGAGCCTTCCCACAATCCCCCCAAAAGGTGAGGCTAGGGGATTTTTACATCTCTCTCCCACTCATAGCATCTCTTTGAAGGCTAGACTGGGTAGTGACACAAATAACTTTTGTGAACTTATCGCTCTAAAATTGGTCTTAATGATAACATAGGAAAATGGAGTTTCTCAATTCCAAATTTATGGAGACTCTCTTATTGTGATTCAATGGATGAAAGGTGAATTCAATTTGTGGAACTTCACACTACAACCTATTTTTCATGACATCCTACTTCTAAAAGCAGCCTCCTCTCACGTTTTTATGAATGATATGCAACTAACTAATTCATCATTTAACAAAACAAACACAACCAATTATTTAATGTTGGGTGAAGGAAATCTAATCTACACTAAAAAATTCAAAACCAAAACACCCAGAACAAGCATTCTCACACTTTGAATAAAGGGAACTATCTCAAGAATCTACAATAGATCTAGAACAAACACTCTTGCACTCTGAATAAAATGTAATCTAAAAACTCTAATAAGATTGTGATGAGGCAAATGGACAACTTTAGTAGTTCATTCTAATTCACCTCTCATGGAATAAGATAAATGGCTTTCACTTCCATCTCTTCTTGCATTATGCTATAAGATAGATAGAGATAGGGCCACTGCCTAATATATGAGAAGTTCATTATAATGAAAAAGGTTCATTGAATCAGTGATCACTATGCAACTACTAGATTAATAATTCCTTACAACTTCAATTTTATTATGTTATAGATTCATAACATCCAACCCAAAGAACCAATCATCATGATGTAAAGAAGCAAAAATAATTCAAATAAATACATGAAACCTTGATAAATATAATTGCATAAGGAAAGCTACAACCATTAAAGGAAATAAACAACAAATAAATGGGAAATGCAAAGGGAAAGTTTCACTCATTAAGAGAAATAAAATAACAACAATTTATTCTATGGGTAGAGGGGATTCAACCTCCATTTAAAACGGCTCCAGAAGTTCAGGACCCGAAAAACTGCTAAAAATAGTAAATTGCCAAAAATGTCAGAAAACTGTTTTGAGCCAGTTGGAAGAGGTGGGTGGCCACCGATATCCATCTGGATCACACTCACTCAGTTGGGGCACAAGTTTGAGGAGAAACAGTTGCAGCAGTTGCAGTGGTGACGCAAAAGGGCCGGAGTGCAAGTCTGAGGAAGGTGACGCAATAGTTGTAGTGGTGAAGTCTCTCATTGCTCAGTCTTTTTGGTATCTCTCTTGTGCGCTTCTCTTGGTGAAGGTACGCTCTATTGGTGTTGTGTTGTTGTTGCAGCAGTGGTGTTTATGATTAGGGTTTATCTGTTGGTTCTAGTGTGGACTTGTCATAATCATTCTATCTAAGAAAAGGTTATTTCTGTGCTCGGGGTGGCATATGTGAATGCATACGGTTGGGTGAAAATGATGTGACATTGTCTATGGTTAAAAAACATATCAAAATTTTAACATGGTATCGGAGTTGATTTGCTTCATAACAATCTAACTGTTGGAAGGAATATCCTAAGTTTCCCCCATTGTCAAGCTCATTGAGCACTTACTGAACCCACTATGAAGGTCTCCTAAGTAGGGCACATATTTTCCCTGGATCAAATCTGCAATTTTCTGAAGTCGAGAAATTAGGGTTTTCTCATAAAACCCTAGGTCAAGGCGTCTAGCATTTAAAGGTTGAGTTCAAGTTGATTCTTGGAGAAAGGAGGTTGCCTTGGCATATCAAGCTTCATTGAAGAAGAAATTGAAGAGCCAAAGGGATATGAGGCAGTGACAGTTGCAGCACCAGTTGTAGTGCCAATTGAAACACCAATTGCAAGCACCAGTTGTAGTTCCTCTGGACCATTGAAGTTTATGTGAAACGTTGGGCCTAATTTTTTGGTTTTCCTAGTGTGCCTTACCCTAACGCATCTCCAGCTACCTTTAGATTGCAAGTTGGAGCACTTTGAGGTTTTAGGATTCGGTGTTGCTTGTCGTTGTTTGTGACTCCTGTCGAAGGTATGTACTTGTATATGTTTAAATTGTATCATTGGTTTGAGGGTGTTTGTAGGAGAAATTGATCTTTTGTCCAAACTGCAATCATAGATCTAGAGGGATCTCAGATCCAACACATTCATATGAACAATGTACTCCAGGTTTGATTTTTTTGATATGCCTCTAGTTCTTATGGAATTATTGTGATCTTATGAACATCTAGGTTGCATTTTGATCTATAAAAATTATGATTATTTCTGGTCAAAGTTAAATTTATAAGCTGACCTTATTCAAAATATTAGATTGGTTGAGGTTGATATTTTAGAGTTTAATTGCATAATATTCTCCAACTCAGATTTATGTCAAGAAAGCATATTGGCTTAGTACAGGGGATAGATTGGAGAGAATACTTATCATCTTGAGTGAAGGAGACTCAAAAGAAAAGTAACAACACTCATTCTTAAAGATAAGACTTTAGGTTCCAGGTTTGATTGATTAAATTAATAAGTCTCCAATTTGCACATATCAAGTTTGATAATTTCTACATTACAAGTAAACACTATAGTTGTGACAACAATATTTGAAAGGTCATATTACTGCTAGATACAATGAATACTTGGTAGCATGTGAGTACTATTGATATAAATGCTTATTGAACTTGTTTGCAAGATGAACTAACATCTCCTCTAGGAGATATTTCTTGTTTTGCTTCCAGGCAGGTCACCTTGGTAATGCTATGATGATTACCATGAAATTGTCTTTTATTCTTGTTACCTTAGATATGTTCTTATGAAAATGCTATTATATTGGAAATATGTATGCTCTTGTTGCTCTTGTCTCAAGCAGGTTATCTTGTAAATTCCATGGATTTTACTATGGAGATATTGTTGTTCTTATTTCTTGTTTCGGGCAGGTTACCATGGAGGAATGATTGGTCACAACATTGGAAGAGTGTTGTTCCTATTTCTTATTATTGTATTTTTATGTTGGCTCTAGCGATAACTCTGAGAGGAGCTATAGTGACAGTTGCAGGAGGCAACATATTAGATCATCTCTAGTTTGAGACATGGAGTAGACTATCCAGATAAGAAGTTGTATACACGACCGTATACATCCATGTACTGAAGAAAAAGAGGATGAAGTTAAAACCTTCTAGAAAGAAGGGTACTTTTGTGAGATACATAGTATCTCATATGGAGATTGATTTTAAGGAGTAGAAGGCTACAAAGATGATCGAATAGATCCCTCTAGTTCAGTTGATCACTCTTTGGATCATCAAGAAGA
Source organism: Picea sitchensis (assembly GCA_010110895.2). Taxonomy (NCBI): domain Eukaryota; kingdom Viridiplantae; phylum Streptophyta; class Pinopsida; order Pinales; family Pinaceae; genus Picea; species Picea sitchensis. The sequence goes on from SNQJ01S0031674.1 coordinate 6,745, forward strand.
GTTAGTAGATTCAGAAGAACCGACCCAAAATCGTTGCAGTGACCAAGAAGAGACCAGCATGGTCTCGTGATACTTTACAGGATGCAAAAGGGATACAGATATGTGGCATTGATAAGCCATATCATGAGGAGGAGCAGATGGCTCCACCAGTGGTGAGGCAGGCAGCCCCACCAAGTACCAGCTCAGAAGGAGCTAGATTTTAGAGGGAGTCAACCCTCACGATCCAGGGAGGAGCAACCTCCCCGGGACTGTTCATAGGATATTAGACTTTAGAGGAGATCATCATATAAAGAGGGAGCAGATGGCTCTCGAGATTATATAGACTCAAAGGGATTCAAGTTTCAGAGGGAGCATGGAGACTCAGAGTGAGCCTGATCTCAGAGAGAGTCAATGGATTAGATACTTTCATTCAGAAAGAATTCCTCCTCAGATTCAGATGGAAGAGAGAGATGTCTTCTAAGACTGACAGATAGATGTTATGGGTTGAGGAGGCTAGATCGTAGCTTCAGAGACTTTTAGGAGATGTGAGATATCTTGAGAGTATTCCCTTGTTTCAATAGACTCTGCTACAGCGATAGAGGAGGAAGCCAATCAAAAGGACTGGGATATGGATCTTTTCCTTGGTTCTAAGACCAGAAGGGAAGTCAGTGGTGACTTCCAAGTTAATCTACAAGATGAAGAATGTTGCAGATAACAATACAGAGATATACAAATATTGATTTGTGGCCAAAAGATTCTCCCAGCAAGAGGGAGAAGATTATGACAAGACACTTGCTCCAGTAGCCAGAAGAAGTGTACATAGATCTGCCACAAGATACATGAGAAGGAGTCTCATGTCTACAGATTGAAGAAAGCTTTGTACAAGCCTAAGCAGGCACCCATGGCATGGTACGGTAGAATTGATAGTTTCCTAGTGAGCTTGGGCTTTACCAAGAGTAAAGCAGATTCCAACCTTTACTACAAGGTTGTGGACGGTGGTCCAGTGATATTATTGTATATGTGGATGACCTATTTCTACAGGGGACTAGAAACTCATCATTGATTGCAAGAGGAAGCTTGTTGCAGAGTTCGAGATGAAAGACCTGGGTATGATGCACTATTTCTTGGGTCTAGAGGTATAGCAGATACTAGATGAGATTTTCCTGAACCAAGGAAAATATGTTGTAGAGATTTTGAAGAGATTCAGAATGATGGATTGTAAGGCCACGCCTACCCCGATGGTGACAAATTTGAATTTATTGAGTGATACATCTTCAGAGACAGTGGATGCCACCATTTACAGACATATTATTGATTTGTTGATGTATTCAATGAAAACGCGGCCCGATATATGTTTTGCAGTGAACACATTGAGTCAATATATGGTTGAACCTGGAAGTGTTCACTTGATTGAGGCACAAATGTGTTGAGGTGTATATCTTCTACTTTGTGGTTGAATTGTGGATCTCTAATATCAACTACAAAATTAGGCCCACTCCACCTCATGTTGGATTCAATGTTGGGTGTTGTGAACTAGCGACATTCTCCATAGAATCTCTCATCAAATTGCAGTGATGGTCTAACAAATCTGAAGTGAATAATCATAGCTCTGGGAAGGTTCTAATCTTTCTTGGGCATTATTATAATAGAGCACCTTCCTTTAGTGTTAATACCCTACAACAAATGTATCTTATACCAAGGGAAAAGATTGCACCACTTAAACTACACATTCAAATTTGGAAACTTAGGTAACCTGAGTATTAATCTCATTTCCCCCATAATCAAGTCAAAGTATATCAATTTAAAAGTGATTATTAGATATAGTTGAAATGGATTTTATTAACAGATTGGAAACGTCTTAGGTACTCAAAAGGGAACATTAGTTATTTATAGAGGGAAAATGGATGAGGAAGGAATGATTAAAAAGGGTAATCTCAAGTCTCATCATACCCCCCAACTGAAGGGTTGCATGCCCTTGTGCAACATATACAAAATTGAATCCAAAATTGTGAACAACATGTGGTCTTGTTCATTCATCTGCTCTTGTATTGACACAAATTGTTCTTCCTTGTCTTCAAAATTATTTTTTATTTGAATATCATCAATAAAAGAGCTTGTTTCTATTACCAATGCTTGCCCTACATTCTTCCACCGCTCTATGGCATATCTTGCATTTCCATTTGCTTTCAACAATGCATTAAGCATGGGATCTACTTCCTTAATAGTCTCTTGTCTCTCCTCAAACTTACTGAACACAACAATCACCTTACTATTTTTTTAAGTAGCAACCAACATGGCATCACTTAGCTCAAGAGATGATATATCTTTCTCTTTTAGCTAGTCTTCTTCAACAACCTTCATCCTCTTCTCCACTACTCTAAGAATTTTCATCATATCCAAATGCAGTAGCTCAAGTTCTATTTCTCTATGATTTACTTGGTCTTTCAAATACTTATTATTGATAAGGGATTCAATTTTATGTATTCCCTATTCCTCAGCCTTCCTCAATTCCTTTTTTGCATCAATTTTTCTCTTCATATCCATCTCAACATCTCTAGTTCAGCTTCCTTCAATCTTTCTAGGAAACTTCCATTTCTTTTCTTACCAATAAAATAGTTTAAAAAAAAATCTCTAAGATTTAGACTCAATTCATCTTCGCTCCATTTTCAAGTTTTTCCTCCAAAGAAGAACATGGCATAGCTTTTGAAACTTGTGTAACTTACCAATTTCAAAGAATTTCCACCTTTTTCTCCTTTTCAACAAGGGCTTCATGTAGAAGATCAACCTTAGAGGAGAATTTTCCATTTCACTTCTCCAATGCTCCTTAAAGTGTTCAAATAAGTGTTGAAATAATGTAACTGCAAAGAGTATTCTTATTATTATTTGATATATTATTCATTGGATCAATCCCCATTGTGGATTGATCATGTCGGCTATTATAATAGGACCAAATCCCCTTTTGTGGATTGGTCAAATGATAATTGTAATAGGCAAAATAAGAAGTCGGCCCCAACAGATATTAAAGAGGCCCCAGAAAATATAAAAGGTGGTTATAACCACCTAGTTGGAGAAGTCGGCCCTGCCAGTGAAGAGACACTTCACACGTGCCAGTCTAATATAAATAAGGAGGCTAGCACCTCATTTAGACACACAACTCACTTGCTCATTTGAGAGACAAGTTTCGGATTTGTTGTTAAAGAAGAAGGAGAGAGAGTGGTGCATATCTGGGAGAGGATCTTCTGCATTAGTTTAAGAGATCTCTTGGCATTGTATTAGCTATCTATATTAAGGAAGTTTTGATGGGTTTTCTTCCCCTAAGAGGGTTTCCCAGGATAAATGTTGTGTCTCTTGTGATTGTGTATTTCTCAGTGATCTTGGATTATGCTATTGTTATATAATGAAATGCAAAGAACTATAATAATGGATTAAACATTAGCATGGTATCAAAGCCAAGTTGAAGGAAGCATCTTTCACAAGAGTGAAAAATGTCATTGTTGTCGTACATGAAAATTAGGGCTTTTTGATGGTGAAGCTTTTCAGCCCCAAAGCCATCTAGAAAAGTACGCCCTCCCCTAAGGATCACTTTGGCACTCTCAGCGCACCTTTTCAGTGGTTGGAACTCCCAGAAAGTGAAACCCTAGTTTCACAAAGTACCATAAGTATCAGAAAACCAGTGTATCAGAAGTACTAGAGTACCAGAGGTAGCAGAAGCATCAGTCCAGAAATTCGTAGATCAAATTTGGAGGAGCAAAAGTTGGATTTTCTCAAATCCAAACACACCAGGCCACTCGCCTCAGCCAAGCGCACCTTCTGGTAAGTTCATATTTTGATTTTGAGCAATTTCATTTTTTGGTCATTTTCCTAGCTCTAGGTAAAGATGTCTGCAAGCGTTAAGCTTGTTGACAAGCAAGAAGGAGTGGAAAACTTATGTGCCTGGAAGTATAGGATTGGCCTCATTCTTGAAGAGAATGACCTAGCAAGATTCGTCAAAGAAGAATTACTGGAACCCGTCGATGCTGCAGAAAAGTCAAAGCATCAAAACGACACCATCAGGGCCAAAAGAATACAAGGATGCAGAAAGGAGAAATGATTTAGGAATACTTTTCCAGAATCTCAGAATTCAAAGAACGACTAGAAGTTCTTGGAGATACCATAGACGAACATGAACTCATAATGACGGCCCTAAATGGTCTCGCAATACCTTGGGATGCATTCATCCAAACGATATGTGCCAGGACAGAGAAACTGAAGTTTGATAGTCTATGGGAAGAACGCATCCAAGAAGAAACAAGAGTAGTGAATCATGAAGCGTTACTAGCAAGAGATGATGACCAATCCCTTGCTACTCACACCAAAGGAGGAAGGAAGAAACCCTACTTCCAAAAGGAAACTCATAAAGAGCCTCAACAATCAAACAAATTCAAGCATAAAGAATCTCATCCAAGAAGATTTCAGAAGAAAGGACAATGAAAGGAAAGGGACTACTCATTTGTAAAATGTTATCATTGTGACAAGATGGAACACATTGCGAAGTTTTTTCCATCCAAACGAGAAGAATACAAGAGAAAACACAAGAGGCTCCATGCCCATGTAGTCGAGGATGAAGAGCCACCCGCAAAGATGATAAGAGAGCAGATCAAAGACCATGTCTTGATCTTGGCCCTCTCAGG
>SNQJ01S0031674.1:26877-38782 GCA_010110895.2 Picea sitchensis
TGGGGCCAGCGTGGGGGAAACTGCTTTTCTAGACCCCCCCCCACCATTAAAGGCAGAAAGGTCGAGGGGGTCCGAAATGCTCTGAGGACCATCGATCTGGGCATTGTTGGATGTCGTCACTGAAACCTGTGCAGCATTTATTCGCTATGCGACAAAAAGTCTTATCCACTAGAAAACTTAGGATAAAAACATACAATGGGTAGTGCTAAGCTTACCCTTTCCCACTTTTACACCATGGTCTTATTTCCTAAGGTAAAAATATCCAAATTTACTCAAACAAAGGGTATTTTAACAATCCCTTTTCAACTTTTATTGAAATAAACATCACTAACCTAACTCCTAACATAATCAACTAACATATTAATCCATCCTAGACTGTTGGATTAATTATTACTCTAACCTAGCTAATTTGGCCAAGATTAAATTGTTTGACCAAGATTAAACTGTTTGACCAAATTTATTCACTAACCTATCAACATAAATTCAAAAATTTTGATCATGATTATACAGTATGATTCAGACCAAATTTATTTTTCATGGGGTTTTATATTTTCTCTTTTTTATTTTTGTCTTTTATTATTTTTTATACCCTCTTTTCACTTTTTCTATTTTTATCCTTTTCTTTTTCTTTTCTTTTCTTTTCTTTTTATTTTTCTTTTATTTTTCTTTTTCTTTTTCTTTTTCTTTTTGTAAATCATTTGCAAAATAAAATATTATTTACAATAAAATATGACTAGAGGAAAAAATTCTAATCATCGGGTGATGCTATGAAATATAGGGTTATAACAGTGGCTCCACTTAGGGATGGTGCTCTTCTTGTGAGGTGCCAAGAACTAGCTACATGTTGCTTTGAATCCTCTTCTCCGATACTTTTCTGCATTCTGATTAGCTTTATTACAAATGTAAATCTGGTGACACTGATCAGGGGCTTAGGGCCTTCTCTTCGGGCTTCAACCACTGTTAAAAAAAACCCACACCTGACATTAAAAGTAAAATGGTATTTACAATGAAATGAGTGAGAAAAACTTTTATTCCTATGAAACATAGTGCTTGAGCATTCTGCCATTGACCGATCCTCCTGGAAGATCTGCTCCATCCATATCCTTGATCAAAAATGCATTGCTTCCTCTGTAGGCATGTATTATGAATGGGCCTTTCCATAGATTCTCAAATTTTCCATGTTTTCCCTTTTCTTCATTCCTTGAGTCCCATTTCAGTACTTTGTCTCCTAACTGGAAGTCATCAACCTTGGTCCTTCTGTCATATATTTTCCCGAATCACCTGAGTTTGGTTGTAGACCTCTTCTCTGGACTATTGCAGTTGTATAGTTTGATTGATTATTCTTTGGATGTCATTTGGTTCTACCTGTACCTCCTACAATAATTTCATGATAGGAACACCTAAAGAAGTAGGAAAGACATCATCCATTCCATAGACCAACTGGTATGGAGACATACTAATTGACCTCTTTGTGGTAAGTCTATCTGTCGATAGTGCATGTACCAACTTATTGTGCCATGATTTTTTGTTGTCCTGCAACAGCTTCTTGATTTTGTTGACCAGACTCGTATTTGAAGACTCTGCTAATCCATTGCCCTGAGGGTAATAGGTTGTAAAGTGTCCTAAGGTGATTTGATATTTGTTGCAAAACTCTATCATCTTTTTTTATTTGAATGATGTTGCGTTGTCAGTAATAATTTTCCTGGGGCATCCAAATATAGAAAGAATGTTAGTTTCCAAAAACTTGATGATCATAGCATTAGTGGCTTTCCTGGTGGGTACAGCTTCAATCCACTTGGTGAAATAATTAGTGGCTATGACAATCCACTTGTGTTGGCCTGATGAAGGTGGATGAATTTCTCCAATGAAATCCAAACCCCATTGTTGAAATGGAGCTTCAACTGAAATTGGCTTCAAGGGTAAAGGCGGAAGTTTCCTTTTTCCTTCAAAGATCTGACATTTATGACAGGAGGTCACTTTCTTGTGGACATCTGCAAATAAACTTGGCCAGTAAAAACCAACTCTAAGAATTTTATTGGCAATGTTCTTCCAATTCAAATGTCCACCATAGTCTCCTTCATGGAATTCCTGCAAAGATTTATCATCTTCATCTTTCAACAAACAATTTAGTAGAATCCCTCCAGCATATTTCCAATACAGATTTCCATTTAAAATACAATACTTCATAGCTTTGAGTTTCAAAAATCTAGCTTTAGTTTTAGTTAGACCGGGAGGAGCTTGTAGATGATGTAAAACAAAAATAAGGTCTGAATACCAGGGAGAGTTTGAGAAAACCTCTTTAACTTGGGGAGACGCCTGCTCTTCTTGTTCATCAACTGCAGCTAGAAAATTAATATCCAAAGCATGAAAGTTGGACTCAACCATTAGTTTGGATAATCCTTGACCCTTGATAAGCTTGGTTGGTTTGATCTCAATGTCATATTCAAGGATCACAACAATCCATTTACCGATTCTGCCATCTGGATTGTCTTGAGTCAGAATATCTTTCACCACAACATTAGGGACATAAGCAATAATATGCGAGTGGAGAATATATACTCTGAAATCTTTAATTGCTTTCACCAAAGCAAAAGCTTGCTTTTCCATGATGTTATAATTCAATTCAGCATCTCTCAAGGATTTACTAAAGAAAGCAATAGGTTATTCACGACCTTACTGTTCTTCTGCAAAAGAACTTTTGCAATGGTATGCTCAGAGGAAAAAGAGAATTGGAGGAAAGCGTTTGTATAATCAGGACTGATAAGCACAGGGGCTTATGTCAAGGCCTATTTCCCCTGATCAAAGGAATGTTTTGCTTCTATGGTCCATTTTTTTTTTTGTATCTTTTTTCGACATATTTGTTATGTTTCTGAGAAGTTCTGCCAAGTTAGGGATAAATCTTCTTAGAAAGTTTATTTTTCCTATTAAAGATTGCAACTCTTTTATGTTTTGGGGATGATCTATTTTTTGAATGGCTTCAATTCTGCTAGGATCTATTTTGATTCCATCCTTATATATGATGTGTCCTAACAGTTTACTTTCCTCTAGACCAAACAAAGTTTTCTTTGGATTTAGTGAGATTCCAAATCTCCTGCATTTTTCAAAAACTTTTCTAAGGTGGAGTAAGTGCTCTTTATCTGTTTTTGAAAAAACGGTTATGTCATCCAGGTATATGACAATGAATCTTCCAATTTCATCCACAAAAGAAATATCCATTGCTCTCTGAAATGTGGCCCCAGCATTCATTAAAACAAAAGGCATTTTCACATACATGAAAGTGCCCCAAGGTGTAGTAAACATTGTTTTATCTTGATCATCAAGGTGGACTAACACTTGGTTGTAGCCAGAAAAACCATCTAACAAATAAATTCTACTGGATCCAACTACCCTCTGCAAAATATGGTCCATTTTGGGCAAGGGATAGTTGTCCTTAAGAGAGACTTTATTGAGGTTTATGAAATCAATACACGGTCTGATTTCTCCACTCTTCTTTCTGGTAGGGACTAAATTGGACACCCACTTAGAAAACATTAAAGGGACAATAATTTTAGCATCGTACATCTTCTTTATTTCCTTTTCAATTAGAGGCATCAACTTTGGGTTAATTCTCCTACGTTTTTGTTTGAAAGGATTTTGATCTTCTTTTATGGGAATTTTGTGTTGTATAATGCTGGTATCATACGATTTTAGATCTTCATAGCTCCATGCAAAAACATCTATAAATTCTTTGAACAATTATATATATTTCTATTTTTTAGCAGGAGGTAAATATTTGGACAATTTAATCATTTTAGGTTCCTTTTCAGTTCCTATGTTACAGTCCTCAACTTCTTTTCCAGTAGGTTCATTTTTTGGTTTTTTAGATACATCATCAAGATCAAACAATTCTTCCAATGGGACTAATCCTCTAGGCAAAATATTATCATTTAATTGCAAAAAATCTAGAATTTCTTGTTTTTCATTTATTTCTTCTAAATCTATATTATTTACACTTTATTTTTCATCATCACTATCTACATCAATATTTGCACATTTAAACTCATTTTTTGATTGCAGAAAATCATCAATATGTTCATCATTACCAAAAACTTGCCAATACCTTCTATTGTTTGGGACAGCAAGTCTCCATTTCACCTCAATTGTATACTGGCGATTAGGATGGAATGGTATTTTACAAGTGGCTTCTGAGGTAGCTAGACCATCAGCAAGTATGTTTTGGCCTCTGGGAATCATCTGCAAATCATATTTAGTAAAGCACTACAAGAAATCTATAACAACATTTTTGTAAGCCCTCAGTCTTGGGTGTTTGGCAGAGTACTTGACTTTGACCTATTTTATTATGAGTTCAGAATCACCCCTTATTTCAATTCTCTTAGCACCAAGTTTTTTTAGCAATTTCAAACCTAGCATTAATGCTTCATACTCAGCTATATTGTTGGTACACTGAAAATTCAATTTGTAGGAATGGATTTCTATATATCTTGCTTTTGAATTTGAAACCCACACTCCAGCTCCTTATCCTTCCTTGCTAACAACACCATCAAAGTCTAAACTCCACAAAGGTTCAGTTGGTTCATCAAATTGTACCATCACTATTTTATCTTCTTCAGGGACTGTTTTGTTTTCCTCCAAGTTATAAACATCATCCTCCAAATTTGCAATTTGTCTTTCCATGTCTCCATCATTATATAAAATAAAAGAGTCAAGATTAGAATGAACAGAGTATAAGGGGTAGTTATGTGGTTTCTCTTAACTATTGACCATGTATTTCATCAGTGTCTCCCTGTATAATCTTCTCTGCTGGCCAAATAATGGGATGGTGGCATGAGACATGTCCAGTTGTAGGGTACCCTATAATTTGGCTCCCCATGAGCGAGACAACAACATGCCATATTTTGGAGGTATGTCTGCAACAACAATGTCCATTACCATGCTTTTGGCTCGAATTTGTGCCAAAGTAACACACAAATCTTTGATTAGACCTATGCATTTAACTTTACTTGAATCAAAAGAATATAAATCCTTGTAAGTTCTAGTGATATCAAGTCTCAATTTCTCCATCATGACCTTAGGCATAAGGTTGTGAGAAGCATCGGAATATAGCATGGCATTGTGCAAAGTCTTATCATGAATATTTAAGTTGATGTAAAAAGGAGGAACATAACCACTTTCAAATTTCCCATCAACTTCAGGCCCAAACAACAACTCTGGTTGATCATCAGCAATGTTCACTGTGTCTGTACCCACTCATGGTTCTATGTTCGGGGCTTTGATCACTTGTGATCTGTAAGCATTCTTATTCATAAATTATGTTAGAGGGATAGGTATTTTGAGTTTTTCCAATTCACTTTCCAGGATGAATGAGGCTGGAATTTTATTCTGATTAGGGAAATCTGTCTTCTCAACTAAATTCTTTTGTGAAGTGTCTTTGGGCTGACTAGTGGAGGTAATATCAGTTTGAGTTGTTTTTTATACAGAGTCAGATACTCTTTTTGTTTGGACCTCTGAATTTTTCTTTGGAGGGCTACCAGGAACTTTCTTGATAGGTGTATATGTTGTCTTCTTAAAGTCAGACGTTTTCTTGGTTGGGTTATCATTGGACTTCTTAGTTCTCAAGTTGTAGTGCCTATGAACTTCCATTATTGTATTTTCAAAAGATTTGTGTTCTGATTCTTCCCCATCAACTTCAGTCTGTGAAAGAAGGAAAATATCATGTTCTTCTTGAGTAAGAAAAATAGAATCATTATCATTTATTCCCATAAGATTAATGTGAACATCATCAAGTCCTTCAATCGTTTCTTTCCCCTCATCAGCATAGTTTTCTTGAAAAGGTGGCCTAATCTATTGATCATGGCCTCTTTGTTCTCTTTGTTCTCTGGGTTCTCTTTGTCTAATTTGGGGAGGATTTCTCCTGAAATTAGGATTTCGGATTTGAGGACCAAGTTGATTTTCTCTTGGTGGGTTCCTATCTGTGATTTCTAATCTTTCCATCATTCTTTCCATAGTTATGACTAAGGAGTCTATTTTAGCATCAACAGTGGGTGGATGGCTCTTCTTTGACAGTTACTCTCATTTCATTTCTTTGTCTAGCTCTCTTAGCCAACAGATTTGCCTCTACACTCACAACACATCTTTGCATTTCTTCCAAAGTTGTAGGGTTTCTCTCTCTCAATTGATAAGACATGTCAGCATCAAAACCATCAGGGAACTTAATCAAAGCTAAGCCTTGAGGAGGTTTAATGTTAGTTGGAATTTCATTATAAATATTGTTGAAGCGAGTGCAATAATCATGTACACTTTCCTCTTGGTTTCTTTTGATACTTTCATATTTAGATAATATTTGAAGTAGATTTTTCTTTACTTCCCATCTATTGAGAAAAGACTGGTGAAAGGCAGTAATATCATTAAGGCTAGTGGCTGGTAAGGCTTTGAACCATTTCTTAACATCACCAGTTAAAATTTGGGCAAAGAGTCTCATTTGGACATCTACCTCATCTACTTCTTGCAGGTCGAAGAAGTCATTCATGTTGTTGTGCAGTCATACTTCTGGTGCCATCAAACTGAGGAATCCTAGTTTGATAATCTTGGGTCATATTATGTAAGGGAGCAGCCAAAACAAGGGGAGCATATCTTGTTGCCATGATTGGTGGAGGAGGTTGGATAACAAGAACTCATGTAGCAAACTGGATGGTAACATGTATAATTGTTGGAGAAGTGGTGGAAGATGTGGAAGAGGCAAGGCTGGAAGATATAGGATGAGTTACTTGAGGATTAATAGAAGATGTAGAGATGGAAAGGGCAGAAAGTTCAACAGACTGTTGAATGTAGTCTTTATGCAAAGCTTGATCAAAGTTTGATGCTAGATCTTGTAATTTCTCAAAATCTTGAAGGATTTGATGATCAATATCTACTCCAGGAGAGTATCTTTCGCGGGTTCTAGATTGGAGGATATCTTGATCTAAAATTGTTTCATCCACAAAGTTATCATATTTGGTTCTGAAAAGGCTATGCTCAAAAGGTAGATCAAACTGGATGTCTTGAATTGTGACAAACTTCTCTGGAAGAGAGGTGGCCCTAGGAAGAGGACTACTACTCCCTTGACTTTTTGTTGTACTTTTTTTTCTAATTAATTTTTCTAGATTATCTACTAATTTTACAGGTTCTAGATCCGGGTGAGATCTGATATGAATTCTTTTTGGAGCCAGAACTTAAACTTTTAGAAACCTAACTAATTTTTTAGAAATTTTAACAACCTCTGAACATTTATCTCTTGAATTTAGATCTTTGATTGTTCAGAAATAATGTTTTCTTACTTAGGGAAGACAATTCATAAAGTTGGAAAATTTGTTCAGTTCCCCAGTATGGTCGCTACTATGTTAGCACTCTGTAATTTCCAGAGGTTGTATAAGGGTATAAGAAATTGACAGAGGTAACTACCAAAACCACTTTTGAAGCTGGGATCTAGCCCTGCCAGCTTCAGAGAGGGATATCTCTGTATTATTTAGATTTGTTTAAGTTTTAAATGTTAGGCTAGTTATGACAGTTCGGATTTGTTTGTTTGTTTGTAATAATTGGCTGAATGAATGCTTAATTTTCCATTGGGCTAAGGGGTCTGTATTTAAAGATGAAGATCATATTCATATTTTTATGAGGTTTTCTTCACAGGGCAGGGTAGTAAAATGGTTGGATCTATTGATATTAATGAAATGAATAAGATAGAACAAGAGGGGAAAGTCCACCAAGAAAAGGAGCAGTTAAAAATCCCCTTACTCAATTTCAAATGAAAACATACAGATCATTAAAAAACTAGAAACAGAGTATACAAGATCAATTATGTTCTATTGACTTTCTTTTAATGATTAGAATTTGAAATACATAAATGATCACAGATAGTAAGAAAACTTTTAACAAAGAGAGAGAGAGAGAGAGATCACCAACAATCTGACACAAGAATCCTATGAATAAACATGTTTTATTACTGGTCGATCCTTTGAAAAAATACACAATAGCTCATGGGTGCAAAAATCAAGCCTCTATACTTCGAAAGAAGATGTATTTATAAAACTATTTATATCAGATCTTGTCATAAATGACTAGGATATTATGGAGGAAATATCTAACTAATTAGATCTCAAATTACAAAAATATAGGAATTTTGTTGATTTGCTCAGATCCTTGGTGTTGATTTGGTGGAAAGTGGTTGTTGATTCATAACTTTGACTTTGGCTGGTTGATCCATGCTAAATCGAACCTCAAATTATTTTTTACTCAAGTAAAGAGCATAGATCTTCCCATCTCTTTTTACCAAAAATGGAAACCTTGAGTAACTTTATGTATATCTCATCCATTTCAGTATACTTGGAAAAAGTGGGCTTGGTGATGAAGATATGTTTAATTTCATGCTGAATACTCAGCTCCAACTGTAATGTCTCTAGGAAAGATTTACCAGTAATGTTTCCCTATATCCCTGCAAACTTGGAACTGTCCTTTGCCACTGCACTGATTTTATGTTTATAATCTGATTGAGTGATTAATTTGTCATTGAGTACTAATAGTCGAGGGAGACCTTTCTTATGGAGTACTTCAATCTTACTGAAAAATATTTTCACTCCAATGTCCATCACCTGAGCCTTCTCTTCTAGTTGCAACATCAATCCTTTCTTGGTCAGGACCTTCTTGATCTCAAGGATGGTCTCTGTCCTGTCTTCAATTTTCATTTCTTCTAACTCCTGTTTGTTTTTGGAGTTTAGGAATCTGATGAGTTCAATGGCCTCTGTAGGTCTTTCTCCAAGCTCTTATTTGATTTTCCCAATTGATTTTATGGAATTTTGTACCAATTCATGTTGTTCAAAGATGATCTGTATGGATAGCCATATTTCTGCCATAGACTTGTTGATATCCACCCAGATGTTTTCCTTAGCTTGAGCTAAGGTCTTTGCCATGACAGACTCTTTTTGTAGTTGATGTAGTTGTTTACTAAGCCTTTGAGACTTGTGCATTTTTGCATGGTGACTGGCTTGGAACATTGACTTCAGCTCTTGGAGGTTTTTCACCTCTTCTTGCAATTTTTTGATATCCTCCCCTTGGAGGGACATGTCTTCCATGGAATTCACAAGTTTCTCAGTTGCATCTAGAACTTGTATTGGGATTGCTGATGGAATCTTTGTTGATGTAGATGCTTCTGTTGATCTAATTCCTGTCAGAGGGACTACCTCCAGTGGGATCATGGCCATTTATACACTATGTTCCTTCTCCTTTATCGATTTATCCATTTCTGCTTCCATATCTCTTATCTGTGCATTATGTTCCATGATAAGCTTCAGCATTTCTTCTTTGTGGCCTTCAGTCTCAGCCACCTCTTTGGCTTTTGAACATTTTGTAGTTGGAAGGTTCAGTTGCTTTCTCAAAGATGCTATATTAGCATTCTTTTTCTTCAATAACTCCTTTGTTTCCTTGACATTTGTTGGGTCATACCCAATCTTCAGCACCAATTCTTCTAGTGATTTGATCTTGTTGTCTTTGGCCAAAGAAGAGATTTTCTCCAGCTTCAATTGGAATTGAATGTTATTCAGGGACACCTGCAATTTTGAAGTAGTCAATGAGGTGTTTGTCAAGGTGGAGAATATCATCTCCTATGTTTTCTTGTGCATGTCCATTTGATCCACCAGATGGACATCTTTCACATCAAACTCAAAGGAAGTCTTCTTGTAGTCAGCAATTGTCTTGGGATGAGGAACTTGTGCTTGCAGTAATGCCATTTGCATTCTTCCTTTCTCTGTGTCAAATGTTGACAGCAGTTTGTGTTGAGCAGTGGAGGTCTGCTTCCAGAACTGAGCATATGTGTTGTTGTTGAGGAGTTCATTCCTCTATTTGATCTGCTTATACTTGTCAAAGATATTTGATTGTATTTGCTCATGAGATGATTTGGATGACAGAGTAGTGTTTGTTTGTTTTTTAGATGAATATGTGGACACTATGAACTAACTATCTGAAAAGGCTGGGGAATGTGGTCCCTCCATGACTATGGTGGACTGCATTTCTCCTTTTTTGAGCAGATCCGGTGTGAGACTGGTTTTGGCCCTTTTTCTGTAGACTTGGAAGTCTTCAACTGATACCTATGTGACTGAAGGGGAAACGTTCTTCCTTACTCTCTTTTCTATTTTCATTTGAGGTGTGTTGGTATGTGAAGCAGTGACAGGGGGAGGTTGTTCTTCTGTTTCCAGCAATGTGTTTTCTTTCCATTATGTCTGGTTCATATACTTTTCCACTTCTGTCTTCTATATGTGATCATAAGGAGTGCTCCTTTATTTGACTTTGAGCTCTGAGATGACACCAAATGGGTCATAAGTCCATGTGAAACTCTGAGTGAACTCATATGTTTCAAGAGGTTGTCTGCCTCTTCTCCCGCAACTCTGTTGTTGCATATAAAAGGGCCAATTTGGGTCTTGATTCTGAGTTGTTGTTTCTTCTTGACTGCAACAAAATGGATATCATCAAAGTTCACCATCTGCCTTATGTATTCTAGTGCAAAAATCCTCACAGGGAGATATTTTGGCAAACTGTATGGTGGCAGCTCACATCCATACACTCTTATCTCAGTGTGGTTTTGGTATAAATACCAATCCCCTGTTTTGGCTAGATCAGAGAGGTGAAGGATTCTCTGAATTTCCTCATTTATTCTTGGATCTATATTGTTGTTCAACATGCAAATAATTGGATGATAGAACTGGTCTATGAAGTCCTTGAAGTTGAATTCAGTTGAATTTTTCCTCACTAGTGAGGTCCATGAAGTCATTGATTGTGGGTTTCCTTCTTGGTTTAATTTCTGAAGGGCATATGGAAACCTGTCTCACTGGAAAAACAAGAACAAATATACCAGGACTGGGGAATATCTTAACATTCCTTCTGTTGAAAACCTGAAAAGATGATCATATATGTTATCAACCAGAAACTGACTGAATTCAAATTGAACTGTGGCTCTTTCTTCTGTGGAAAAAATGGATAAAAAACCTAAGATAGGCTCATCTAACCATTCATCTAAGAAGTATCCTAACAGGTAACAGAGGATGGAAATGATCTGGTTGGCCCTGACAGAGAATATGGAGGATGGATAGGGGGGATTTTTCTTCGGCAATTAAACGTCTTCTAGCAGAAAAATCTCAAAAATTTGGGCTCTTTGGGGGAAGGTGAGCTTCTGGTATAGGTCGTTCAGGGCCTCGATGGAAAACGGGATTGCAGGGTCGCTTCTTTGGATTTGTAGCATCTGGTCAATGGATTCAGAGGTAATAGAGAACTAGGTTTCGCCAGAAGAGGAAGCAATGGCCCTTTGGTCAGGCAAATAATGAGCTTGGCATTTCAAAGTGAATTTGGGGAAGTGGAAGGTCTAAGGGAACATATACAGAGGTAAATTGGACTCCAGAGTCCAATTTCGTCGCTCTGCTCCAGAAAGATATCTTTTAGCCAAGAGTGCAATTCGAATAAGTCGAATTCACACTTTGGCTCTGTGATCTTGTAATCCTTATCCTCCAAGGGAATATGATCCAGGTCGATAGGAGGCGTAAGAATCGGGTTCTCAAAAGTTTCAGCGGATTTGGCTTTGGGAACCATGATTAATAGAGTTGTAAGGTAGAGTAATGGCGGACTATAATTACCCAGGTGAATTTGTGTTTGTTGACGGTGAGCAGTCATGGAAATTGGCTTGGAAGCTTGCTTTGGCACGGTGTCCACAGTGTATGCATCGGCAAATAGTGTTACAGGGTGAAGAAACAGGATTTTACAGTGCAATGGAGGTGTCTGTTATGGCGCGAGGTGATTAACGGTCACAGGGAGGGTATTTATTGGCTAAGGGGTATGTGGTATTTGACACACGACAGGTGGTAGTGGGGTACAGTGGTGGAGTGAGGTG